>JAMKCH010034019.1:0-16140 GCA_023653785.1 Ophioderma brevispina | reverse complement strand
AGGTCGAGAACTCATGGACCCGCTTCTTTCCACAAAGTTACATCATCGTAGCCTTTACGGAACTCCAGATAAATCATACACAAGCAGTGAACACGGACGCCGGGCAGACATCATGACAGACAGACGGACAGACAGAAAAGTGATCACTAAGTCTCTGCCGAACAAAGTTCAAGCGAGACAAAAATCAAGCCCAACACGAGATTCCCCATGTGTCTGACTCCCACTAGGCAGCTTTTTGTCAGAAATGCAAATAAAACACCCGACTAGTAGAGAAAATAAGAGCAGACATATTAAAACACGCCGCTCTCGATAGCAATAACCATCAATTCAATGAATTGATGGGTTAAAAATGCCTTTGCTTTGCAATGTTTCTGTTTGCATTGAGTTCTCTTGATTTTTGATATTAGGCTATATTTTGGAGATTGAGTGACAAGTAGAGATAGGGCCTCTTTGGATTGAAGGTGAACTAAACTTAAAGGTGCACTCCCCAACTGCCCATTCATTAATGGAGTGAAGCACACTTCTGATCATGACATGGAGCTATAGGAATAGACTTATGCCATGGTTCGAGAACCAATTTTGGTTCTCCAACTTGGAAGATGTTTACTCGGGTCGGCTAAATGGGTAACGTACTAAATGGGCTTCGCTCCGTACAGATGATGTGTGTGTAAAATATTTGGGGATCAGCATGAGCCAAAAGCAAAATATTATTTCACATTCTTGTGTTGTTTCCTATTCGGACATTAGATCGTCGTATTGAGTGTCTGTTATGGATAGATTTCTAATCAAGCAAAAAGTTGAAGATTGACGATGAGGATATTATTGAAAACTAGGCGGTCCCCCGGTTTCGCGACCAAATGGGTTTCGCGATCACCTGGCATGAATGACCCTCAGGTTTCGCGGTGCCTTCGACCTGGAGTGATCTCTGATGACCTTGTGACCTTTAAAATATTTGGCATCATCAATCGAGTTTCGTCTGGAGACACCAAAGTTTACCTAATTTGACCTCCTTTGACCTTGAATGACCCCCCAATGACCTTGTCGTGACCTTTAAAATTTTTGGCATCAGCAATCTATCCCACCCTCCAAGTTTCATGTCCATACACTAACGTTTACCCTATTTGACCTTGAATGACCCCGATGACCTTGTCGGGACCTTTAAAATTTTCGGCAACAATCGACCCCGCCCACCAAGTTTCGTCTGGATACACCAAAGCTTACCCCTTTTGACCTCCTTTGACCTTGAATGACCCCTAATGACCTTGTCATGACCTCGAAAATTTTTTTGGCATCAAAAATCGACCCCACCCTCCAAGATTTATGTCCATACACCAACGTTTACCCCATTTGACCTTGAATTACCCCTGATGACCTTTGTTCCACAAACCAATACAACCTCGATCTTCGGACGGTCAAGGGGCACCCACCCACCAAGTTTCAGGAACGTACAACCCTCGGTCTCCGAGAAAATAGACACGGTCAGACAGACAGCCAGACACACTGACAGACCACCGGTATTATTATATAGATGGAGCATCTGCATCTCGAAATAAACATGATAAACCAGTCTGGGCGAACATGTGGGAGCGAAGATGGTGACCAGTGCACACTGATCTCTACAGTGCCCGTGCAAGTTCACACCACGGAATAAACAATGAGACCTAAATGAGACGATTGGGAAAATACTAGGAAAATAAGTAAACAAATGTCAACAAATACCGATTTTCTTTATGCCTATTAGACAGATGACCAAATTTTACACGTATTGTTATGTCTCGTGGACATCAAAGGTCAGAAACACCTTTCAAACACAAATAAATGAGCCTTGTGCACAAGTGATCTGAATTTTATAATATAACACAGATTTAATGGTTTTTAAATGGTTTGGTTCAAGAATTTGGTATGTCCAAAAACAATATTACATATATTAAATTACACAAAATTAGTTAAGATATTACTTAAGAGTTCTCTAGTGTCCTGTGTTGAGAGCGTTGCAGTTCAACAATGATATGTCCTCACAGTAAAGACTCCAAAAATGACAGCGTATAAGTTCAAATAAATATCCATGGTATGTTCCATGCAAATCTTCTAAGACTTGAAGGTAATTTTGTCCAGCAGTTCAAGATGACGGGGTTTTCCCTCAACGACACTAGTATTTTGCAATACAATCCAGGTATTCTACCACCATCAGTTTGTCGCTAATGTCCTCATATAGGACCACAAACTGGAATCACCTTTTGATTCCAAAACTAAAGCTCTTTTGGCTTAAAAGACGACAGCAAACAGTTTAATTAGCTTTTAAGCTCCGGCGGTCTCCAAGTATTATAAATCCTGGCACTATGTATAACACAAATCTACCATTATTGTAGATTAAAACTAGCTATAACTATACTGTATAGCTCTTGATTACAACTGCTGGCCCCAGAGTCTTTCAGTCACAAGTATTTAACTTATCACAGCAAGATTCCCCTTTCTAACAATAATCATTACATCCTCACCAGGCATAAACATAACCTTGCTCTAGCTGTCCAATTGGATATCACACAAATTAATCATCTAATTTCATCACTCACATATATAACTTCAGGGGGTCATCCCTAGATTTTAAAGTTTTGATCCTGAAAAGCATAAACAAGTTGACTCATTCTATTCTAATTTAGATCTTGGGAATCCTATTCCCCCTATTGTGCAATCTATCTAACAGGTGCACCATTCACAAACAACACTGGGAATCCCCTGCTCTCTTTTTGTTTTATCATAACAATTACTTTTCCCATGAGAAATTCTTTTGTCAAATAAAATTGGAGTAAATCAAATTATTATTTTAATCAGACAAGGCGGTTCTCGAACCACAAAGGTCCCCCCCGCCCGTCGCGATAGTAATTGAGGGAAATATAATTTTAAAATATCACAAGGAGAATTGTGATGGAAATAAGTGGTTACATGGTAGGGTCTACCTACACCTTCACCTCTTTGGTATATAGGGTGGCTCTGACTACAAACCAACAACACCATCGTTTTTGTGACATGGTATGGCTTCTTCTTTGCCATCATCCTTTTGGTTATATTATGGTTATATATTATGACCCCTGCTTGCCTCATCATTTTGTTTGATTGTACCCGCTTATACCTCCCCCCAGCACCATCACCTCCTTTTTAATTGTTTTCGATATAGCATGCCTACTTGCCCATCACTTTTCTAGCTGTCCCCCTGTGTTTGGTGTTTATTATAGCTTTGCCTAAACCATTTTTTCCTCCCCACTATCACTACGGGTGTGGTTCACCTTCACCCTCCCCAGTTTCGTTATGGCTCAAGTATGTGTCCAGCCTAACCTTTTGTTTTACTTGGTCCGGCCTCACCACGATCCCATCGCTTTCTGTTAAGTTTTTGTTGGCCCTGCTATACCATCACTTTTATGGTATGGCCCATTTATGATGCGGTCACCTCCTGTTGTATGGTACACCCCCGCCTACAAACACACACCAACCCTTCTGGTTTTTTAATGGTGTGTATTGACCAACACCTTCCCCTTATTGTCTATATAAAAAGCCTCTACACCATCACTGCTGCCATATGGTCGCTACACTTATGCCAGTGCCTGCCTCTTTTGGTGGTACAGCTCCACCATTGTTAGCCCTCTTACATTAAATATTTTATGTGAATTCAAGAGTGGGGCAGGTCAATAGAGGTCTTATAGGTTATGACCCAGAATCATTTATTTATTTACAATATACTTCTCCCTGCATCTCAGGGATCCCATTGCTTTAAATATCATTATTTTAATTCAATACCCCTAGCTTCATTCTTTGGGGGCCATTGGGCGAGCGGGTCAGCGCTAGTTGCTTCTCTAGGCCCCTTCTTCGCTTCCCGCCCTGGTTGGGTTTGGAAGTCATCCTGCTCCGCTTCAATTGCCATTGTTGCATTAGATTCCCAACCAGGGTTGAGGCAGTTGCTTTTCCCCCCGGTCGGGCAAATGGTTCTCTTATCTCCGCCTGACTTGGTGCAGGAAGAGATTTGTGGGTTGGTTTGGTTTTACATATTCCCAAGTTCATTCACGATAGACAATACGCGCAGAACAATAAGGGAAAGTTAGGTTTCCTACCTGGTTTTATTGTTTCAAGCAATGATTTCCTAGTGCCACTCTAATCTGAAAATTTTGCCACTCTATCGGATATCCTACTCTGTTGCCACTCTATCTGGATATCCTACTCTGTCTGGCTCCCATGTTTGGCTAACCCGTCATGTTTGGCGCCTTGGCCTGTTTGGATTAGGCTGCACGTGTCTCAGCTGTGCATACCAAGAGGAAACTGCTTCCCCACCCACCACCTCCCTGGTTTTGCACGTATTTTCTTCATCTTCTCTCCCTTTGGGAAGGCATTGCTTAGGGGCGCGAGCGGGTCCGCGCTAGGTGCCTTCTCTTAGGCCCCTTCTCAGCTCCCCACCTGGTTGGGTTTGGAAAGTCCATTTGCTCCCCGCTTCAATTGCCATTGTTGCATCAATTCCCAAACCAGGGTTGAGGAAGTTGCTTTCCCCGTTCGGGGGGGGCAAATTGTTCTCTTATCTCTAATCTCGCCTGCACTTGGTGCAGGAGAATTTGTGGTTGGTTTTGGTTTTTACCTATCCCCCTTCATATTCACGATAGAACATGCGCAAACAATAATTAGCTTTAAGCCTCCGGCGGTCTCCACAGTATTATAAATCCTGGCACTATGTATAAAACACAATCTACCAGTTTGAGATTAAAACTAGCTATAACCTCTATGTATAGCTCTTGATTACAACTGGCTGGCCCCAGAGTCTTTCAGTCACAAGTATTATTTAACTACTCACATCTAGAGTCCCCTTTCCTAACAATAATCATTACATCATCACCATGCATAAACAAATCAGAAACAAATAAAAAAAATAAAAAAAATCAATAAATTAAATAATTGAATTTCACACACCACATCGATTCACATATCGAACTTCATGGGGGAAATCCCTAGATTTTAACAATGTTTTGATCTGAAAGCATAAACAAGTTTAATCAGTTTCTAAGTTTAGATCTTGGGGAATTCCCCTTTCCCCTATTGTGCAATGTATCTAACAGGTGCACCTTGCACAACAACACTAGGGGAATCCCCTGCTCTCTTTTTTTTTTATCATAAACAAAGTCCTTTTTTTCCCATTAGAAAATCTTTTGTCAATCAAATGAGTAAATCAATTAATATTTTACTTCAGAACCAAGGGGTTCTCAACCACACAGGTCCCCCGCCCGTCGCGATAGTAAATGGAGGGAAATAATAATTTTAATATCACGGTAGAAATTGTGATAGAAATAAGGGGTTCTCAAACCACTGAGGCTGCTGCCATAAGCAGTTGCAATTTGACGTATCAAATGTTGACTACATTGACATACCAGTAATTTGTAGTTAATTTGAACCTTCGATGACCCGATCTTGACCTTGAAATGACCTTCACAATTTGGGTTAGAAATGTTTTGACCACATCCAAAGTTTCATGACCTACCACATGTTGAGTTAAGTTGACCTTGAATAACCCCACGACCTTGAAATGACTCAAAATTTTCGGCAATGAATGCATACTACACCCATCAGTTTTCATGACCATACTACCATGTGTATGGATTTGACCTTGGATGACCCCACATGACCTTGAAATGACCATCAACATTTTTGGCACTGAATGTTGACCACAACCACCAAGTTTCATCATCCTACCACATACTTAGTGATTTGACCTTGGATTACCCTGCATGACCTTGAAATGACCTTCAAATTTTTTGGCACTGAATGCTGACCACACCCACCAAGTTTCATCATCCTACCACCTACTTAGTGGTTTGACCTTGAATGACCCGACATGACCTTGAAATGACCTTCAAATTTTTCGGCACTGAATGTTGACGATACTCACCAAGTTTCATCATCCTACCACAATTGACAAGGGCTATAGCAATGTAATTCCATTTGACCTTGAATGACCCTGCATGATCCTTGAAATGACCTTCAAATTTTTCGGCACTGAATGTTGACCACACCCACCAAGTTTCATCATCCTACCACAATTGACAAGGGCTATAGCAATTTAATTCCATTTGACCTCGAATGACCCCGCATGACCTTGAAATGACCTTTTAATTTTTCGGCACTGAACCACAACCACCAAGTTTCATCATCCTACCACATTTGACAAGGGTTATAAGCAATATTATCCCATTTGACCTTGAATGACCCCGGATGACCTTGAAATGACCTTCAAATTTTTCGACACTGAATGTTGACCTCACCCACCAAGTTTCATCATCCTGCCACAATTGCTAATGCTTATAGCAATTTAATCCCATTTTTGACCGCATTTGACCTTTGACCCATGCCACATGCCCCACCTCCGAACTCATCCACCATCTACTTGGGCGACATCTATGGTGCGAGGATGGACACCCATACTTGCTTAGATCAAAAGATATTGTGTTTACAAGGGTTATAACAATATATCCTATTTTTGACTAAATTTGACCCTATTTTTGACCATATTTGACCTTTGACCTATGTCACATGACCCACTTTACATCCCAGCCAACGCCTACTTGAGATGCATCTATGTTGTGAAGATGGACACCCACACTTGCTTAGATCCAGAGATATTGCGTGGGACGCACGCACACACACACGCACACACGGACGCAGGGCATTTCTATAGTCCCCCTTTGCCAACTAAAGTTGGCGGGGGACCAAAAATGGAGGCCATATAACAGTATTTACACTATATTATGATTTATTAGCCGAACCTGGGTAGAAAATATTTACTACCTCGTTTTGGTACCCGAGCATCAATCATGCATTAGCCTATAATATGATGCCATTCAAAGACAACAGGTTTTTGGCATCTACATTATATACTAGAGTATTCACATCTGAGATGAACTTAAGCCAAAAATCTTTTTATATGTACGATAATACAAATGCGCCTTTAATCAATGCAATATTAAATGGTTACTTCATTGTCATACTTAATTTAACTAATAAATATGATGTGAACCCCACAAAAATATGCCACATGAGCTTTAATTTCTTTATTTTTTTTTAAATTCATTTTCACTTGATATGAACTTCAAGTGTTGTAAGCTTATCAATAGCCAATCATGGAGTAGCTAGGCCTATGTAAACTTTATGACTTAACAATGTATTTTTAGCTTACATTACCCAGAACCACAAAATACGCCAAATTTTAATGGCAATAACTTTACAGAAAACTTGTTTATATGCCTCTTCAACTTCCAAGGAACAGCAAATATTTTGCTGTAATATTAAGTCAGACAGATTTTAATTGGCAAGACTATTTAATGGATTATGCTCCATGTGTGCATGCATTTTGGGAGTTTGTCAATCTGTCTGTGAATCTTTTTACTCACACATTAATTGAGAGTAACTTCTAACTTCTTCAATCTCTTAGTTTGTTCCATAATCTCAGTCTTCACTTTGCCTGTAGTTTCACTTTCAATAACAATTTTGGTGAAATGCCTAAGACTATTATAATATTTGTATATTAAGCACTCATCATGATGCTTTACAAATGATGATATATCAACCAAATTATTTCTCGATTTCCCAATACCAAGCAGAAATCATCAAGTGCTAGTGCTTTGTGGACAAGAATGCATGGGTGTAAAAAGTCAGTGTTTTATGTGTTAAAGGGGGTCTGTCATCCTCGGCAGAATTTGGAGAATAGCGATACTGTTGTAAAATCTAGACAACAGAAGGCACTGTGATGGTTAAAAACTATGCAAATTAGACACTTAATTAGCATATTTTACACCCAAAATCTAATCAGGTCGAGAACTCATCAACCCGCTTCTTTCCACCAAGTTACATCATTGTTGCCCTTACAGAACTCCAGATAAATCATATACAACATGGGTTAACATTTTTATACAGACGGACGGACGGGCGGACGAACGGACGCTGCTCATTTTATAGTCCCCGTTCCGAACTCGTTCGGCGGGGACAATTAACAATTAACAAAAGAAAGTGGCTATCGGCCCGACAGTCGGCTGAATAAGACACGGTAGAATGACTATCCCCGACTGCCGGTTGGCAGGAATGAAATGACTATTGAACCGACAACTAGCTATGTGCGACCTGTGTGCGACAACTCGAATCTGATCTAGTGGCAGTGGAATAAATGTAAAGCGCTTTTTTATTTGATCACAAGAGGTCGGAAAATGTACAGCATCCGATGACGTAACCCGGCCGGGGACGTAACTGGCGTGACCGCGGGCTGTTTTGATTCCCTCCAAAATGGCTGTCAGCGACAGCGGTCACGTTCCTCAGGTCTGCGAGGAATTTGATTCATACAGTGAGCTTGAAAGCAGAATTTTCAACTTGGAAGAGCATCGTATGTGCAGTGGGTTAAAAGCGATTGTCGCTTAAACTACATATAACTATTCCTATAGGTTCCGATGCTCCAGCAGCACCTTCCCTTCCCGTCATTGAGTATCCCCCTCCTGGGTTATCCCAAAACTTCCTTTTGAAATCCCGTGCGCATTTTTGATTGTGTCCTGCAGCGGCTGAAGAAAATAAACAAGCCTCTCTAGTTGTGCCCAACCCCAAAGCATTCTTTGTTGTGCCTGCCCTACTCGATCATCGATGTATTTTGTTAATTTATCGCCGGGTGTTCTCTGTAACTGGCTGGTTGTTTATTTTCACATGTCTTTACTACTCTATCCCACTATAGGTCCAAATTCGAAAAGTAGGGGCAGTACTGCCTCACTAGAGACTACACAAGAGCAGCTTTCAACCATTTCTCCTTTAGTCGGTTGAATAAAATGCACAAAAAGCTGTGTAGCCGACAGTCGTGTAAATAGCGGATAGAGGCCGCATGACACTATTTATACGACAGTCGGCTCAATAATGCGGAATGGTTATCGACCCGACTGTCGAGTAAATAGTGTATGCAGCCTCTGACCGCTATCGACATGACAGTCGGGCCGATAGCCATTTCGTATTATTGAGCCGACTGTCGGGTCAATAGCCTTTGCCAATGATTTAAATACTACCTAGGGTCAGAGCCTGGCCATACAAGGACATGTTCTATGCATTATAAAGTTTGCCCTAGATTGCAAGCAAACATATTTTTAGTTCAGTATACTTTGGTAAAAGTGGGATGAAGTGCAGTGGAAAAATCCTCCTTTTGATTATGGAAAAGAACTTTCCATTAATAAAAAAGTAAACAAATGAAACTGGCTAATAAGATAATGGAATGTCATGTAGGCCCAGTGCATGTTATATTTAGGTGAAAATGAATTAAAATTAACAATTTTAAGAAAACTTAAAACTTTGTTTAACTTTTTATATCAATAACAGGTTCTTCACAATAAAAAAACAAACTTCAATTTTATTTAAAATTTATTTAAGTTTGTGAGTGAGTAGGCCTACAATATCTACATTTTGACTTGTTTGAGACAGATTATTTCATGTAAGTAGCTTTGAGGTTGCAGTTATAATATAGCCTACTTGATTTTTTAAAACATTGCATGCTACAGAACGGGAAAATAATAAACCTGCACCATACTTTCGATCATGTTAATAACAGCTCTCAATAGAATACATTTTCCTTTAAAATGTGATTGATTCCACAAAGTACTTTAGATGCTGACGTACTATTAATTTAATCTTTGGTTTATTTCTGTGTTCAAAATCTGTTAACTTGTTATCTTTTAATTCTGTAAACACTTCCAAAGAGTAACATGCCAGGACAAACTAGTTGGGTTTTTAACCTAACTAAAAACATTCACATAATTGCAATACAACTTTTCCAAGATCAAGTGTAAAATGAAATAGGTAGTAGAAATTATGTTCTTATTTGATATGACAATAAACTATAGTGTGAAAAGACAAATGACTCTCGATTAATATTTAGTCATTTGTCTTTTACACTATATTTAATTTGCCACATTAAGAAACAATTTAAAAAGGCTAAGGGCCTGATCATAGTTTTTGTGACAAATACTATATACCGAGTATTCAATATTTGTTATATAATGTTTGAAAGCATAAAAGTTGAAATGAAACCAAGTATGGTCAAGTGAAAACCAAAATTGTATATTACTATAGAGCTAGCCACTGATTTTCCAAATCAAGGACAACCCCAACTGTGAATTGGAGAGTACTAATTGAAGTTGATAACTGTCATCAAGCTACTATGAAATTTACTGCCAAGTGGTTATCAGACTAGGCTGCAAATGCAATGCCTCTCTAGGCCAGCATTGATAATGCATGGCTTTCAACTTTCACACAGCATGCGGCTACATTGTAGGACAACAGACAATTCAGCATCTTTGCCTACCAACACAATTCATGCCAAAAACACAAAAGGCCGAACAAAATGCCCCAAAACGCAACATCTGCTCAGAATTTTCAAAATCCACTACATAACTTTTGAAATAAATGTCATTACTTGCATACCTGCTAGTTTCAAAAGAATTGGACAAGACATGAGAGACTAGTTCATGAGATAATATTGGGTTTCCTACTCTAATTTGCTACGTGATGACAATAGCCTATATTATAGGCCAAAACACCGGGGAATCCCCATCCCAATTCATCAATGGCCTTGTGGTGCATGTCTATATGCACGGGCCATGGGGCTATTATGGTAATTAGTGTTAGTGTTGCCTAATTATAATAACATAGATTCGCCAAAGCGGGGCTGATTATAGCAAAGATCCGATGAAAGGGCAATTTCTATTGGGTGTAAATTGAACCTTGACTGAGGTCTCGCCAGGATTTACGTACATATTTTCTCTTTCGCCGATAAACGCCAAGGCCATCGCATATTATTGAGGTCACGTGATACTGTGATCACTTGAGCCAAGAAAATGAAGAACGTAGCAACAATGTATAATGCAAATTAGGAACAAACATTGCCTGCAGGTAAGGTCATCATTTGTATGGTTGTCTATTTTCTTTATAAGATGCCAACTAATAACAGAAATATGTAGGGCCTACATCTTGCAACTAGAATTTCGTGCAAAATAGCCATGAATATATAACTAATACCATGAAGTTAATATGGTAAAGTCCAATAACATCTTCATGCTAAAACCTTCGTGAACATGATTTCGAATTCGACAATGAACACCCCTCCAGAAGCTGTTAAAGCGTCCACCGTGTAAAACAAGTTGCCGAAATGTATTATGCAATTACACATACACATCTGGCCAAGCGGTCTTAGTCTTACCTACACAAGTGTCACTCCCGCTGTTATGTGACTGCGGTGTATGGGGCAACATGTGGCAGATGAAAACAGAGTGCAAATACTACAGCGGGAGGGATGAAGTACGATATAAAGTAAATAACAAATGCAGTGTTTGTATACTTTTGTATACATCATTCAGTGTAGTTCCAAACCATAGCTAGTAGATTCCACCTTTCGTGTCACTTAATACTTTTCTGGCATTGAATGAGATAGTGCTTGGGCCACGAGGTGATGTTTGACATATGGGTACCATATAGAGTGGCAAAACGAGAGTACTACCAACTTGCTAAGACACTTCAACTTAAATAATTTCTGCATGATAGACTTTCCAAAGTAGTAGCTTAAGCCTGCTAATTTGCATAAACAAAATGGCCGCCATTCAAGTTGCTCCATAACTGGTTTCAGCCATACCCTGTCTTGTAGAAGGATTATTTTGGTAAAAAAATGTTAACATGAGATGTTTGATAATGGACAACCACCAGAAGTCAAATACATTCTTAATTAAACCTAATTTGCATAAATCTAAAATGGCCGCTTTTTTCGTAAATTTTGAGAATAATTTGACTTCAACATTCAAGTTATCATATGGATGAACTTTACACTACTCTAAAGTTTATAATTACACTATTGCTCAAATATAACTATAAACATGAATACATGTATGCAAAACTTCCAAGGTGACTACTTAAGCAAGTAAATTTGAATAAACAAAATGGCCGCCATTGAAATTGCACCATAACTAGTTTCGGCTATATCCACACTCGTTGAAGAAATATTTTAGGTTCAAAACTGCTAAAATGAGGCGTTTGATTAAAAACAATCAAAATGAATTCATGGCCATCTATTTTAATAAACCATTTTGAATATATCCTAAATAACCGCCATTGTTACCCAACATTTCAGCAGTCAATTAGGAGGTCGCGCCAACATGCGTTATTTTCTTGTACACGAGAAGACAATACAATCGCTGTGACCTCAATAACTGGTCAAAAACGCTCTGGAAAATGTCCTGATTAGAGGTCCAAAATACCTGTATTATAAAAGCATGTATTATTGTTGCTAAATGTCAATTACATATCTAAGTTGGTCTAATATGACCTGAAAGGGCGTTTGGGGGCTAAAAACAATGAATTAAAAGCGAAGAATTTTAAGTTTTGAAAAAGCGTGGTCTCTGGAGTTATAGAAGTCCCACAAAATTTTAAAGCATCCCAAATCATTAATTGAATTCTGTGCTACAAAAAAGTCTGTGTACGTGTTACTCTATCTCTTTTGAGAAAGCGAAGACCACGGAAAATGTAGAACCTTACATTTACCGGCATCACGTAATTGAATTCTCATATGCTATAACCAGTGATAACATGGGCTTGATTTTCATAGATTTTGACTGCAGACATGTGCAGGGAATGTGGACAATGGCAAGGTCGTTTGCCTATTGTATTTGTGAAAGCCCATGTAAAATGACCCTGTTCAACAATTTTTAGTGTGAATACTACTTGGGTGACCTGCCCTGCCGACTAACTGTCAGCACTTAGGTTGCTTTTTAACCCTCATCTACCGAAGGGGGGGGGGGGTGGTTACCACCCCCCTTCAGGTTTTTTCCCCGGCTTGCTAAAAACCCCTTTTTGGTGCCAAATTATTTAATGTAATTGTCAATTGACATTTTCCTCTCCT
The DNA here is from genome assembly GCA_023653785.1 of Ophioderma brevispina. Lineage (NCBI taxonomy): Eukaryota > Metazoa > Echinodermata > Ophiuroidea > Amphilepidida > Ophiodermatidae > Ophioderma > Ophioderma brevispina. The sequence goes on along the minus strand of JAMKCH010034019.1, from coordinate 3,206 downwards.
TTTCATCCAAAAACAAACATCCACCGGGGTATAGGTAAGATACAGGGTGATCCCAAAGTGATGGATGAGGGGCCCCCCTTCGGTAGACGAAGTACCAACATGCCTAACACAACACAGGAACATCATAGACACTTGATTTTGGTACCAATAGATAGCTATGGTCCTCCTCTTTCCATTCATACCAAAAGGAGTACCAACATACCTATCCTTACGTCACAATGACGTCATACAGTTCGCATGTCAGTAAAACTGTCAATTTCCATAGACACACACAGTGAAAAATTCAATGTTTCGCCAAAAAGGTTAGGAAAATCAGATTTTCATGCGGTTATTTACTCTACTTGATGGGAAATTACTAGTTTTATATAATGACAGCATTTTAGAGCTATAATAAGGTGTTTGAGTCGCTAAAATTGCGAAATATCAATTTTCCACCCTATATTCAGTATTTTCGTACTTTCCTCAACATATGACGTCATGGTGACGTCATAATGGGGATGTTGGTACTTATTTTGGTACCAATGGAAAGAAGAAACTCTAAGCTATCCTTTGGTACCAAATTTACAGGAATCGGGTGTTCAGTAACGAAAATCACGGGGGGGGGGTGGTAACAACCCCCCCCTTTCGGGAGTTTTGTTACAAAAAATGGCTCAGGTAGACAAGGGTTAAATGGTGGCCAGTTTTCAATCATGGGCAGTTTAAGTGTTAATCTATTGCACTTGCAATTTCTAATCCCTAACAACCTTTAAAACCACCCGGATAAAAAAATCAGAGTGGACCCTTTCCTTGGGTTTATGGGAAATTGCTCCTAGATCTGACAAAGAATATTACTACCTCACTTTATATAGTTTTAAACCACTTATTTTTCATACAGAGTATCTGATGATCCATTCTTGCACTACAATTATAGTGTGTTTCAGTAGTTATTTCAATATTTTATGCACATTTTGCCCATGAATTACCATTTTTGCCAGTCATTAGCAATATCGCTATCAATCTGTTATCTAGTAACAATACATAACATATCGCATTATACATAACTATTGACCAACTCACAAAGTTCTCATTACAAGTATTTGCCACTCTAGTCCTCTTGAAGACTATGCCACCATATAGCTGTTTGGTAGCTTGCAAACAGGATGTTCTTTGTTCAGCTAGGATCGAAGAAGAGCTGATAAAGTAGGCTCAAGAATGGACTACCACAAGGGAGTGTGTTCGCACCTCGCCTGTTCAACATCTATACCAACGACCAACCTAGGAGTGCAGGAACCTGTCGTTTTATCTATGCAGACGATCTTGGAATTATCGCACAAGATGCAGACTTCACACTTGTTGAAAAGAGACTCTCCAAAGCTTTGGATGAACTCCTAATTACTATGAGGAAACCACCTACGTGCAAATCCGTCCAAGACACAGGTGTGTGCTTTCCATCTACGCAACCGTGGAGCCAAACGTCAGCTTAAAGTAACCTGGTCTGGAACACCCCTGGAGCACTGCAATAACCCTGTCTACCTAGGAGTTGGGACCGCACTCTTTCTTATAAGACCCACATCAAGAAGACGAAGAGTAAAGTATGCTCGCGTAATAACATCAACGGAGAACGGATACATCCTAGCAGGAATTGCTCCAACAGTAGTGTAGCGAGCATGCAAGAGCGTAGCTGCCAAGTATCTAATGTGAAGCACACTATGTCCGGACAGAGACCTGCTGCCAACCGCCTTAAATCCAGACAGAGTTTCTTGAGCAAAGTCCAGCCTCTTGAATCAGTCTCTAAGGAGTTTAAGGGAGTAACATCTACTGGTATTGAACCTGGTGAGAATCTTCCACCTGGAGCTGACTCCCCATGGGCTGAATGGCGATGCTCAACAGATTGAGAACCAGAATTGGCCGATCTAAGGTTTCCTTGCAGAAGTGAGGCTACCTGGAAGCAGATCAGGACACTACCTGTGTTGTGGAACAGCACCACAGACAATGGAACATCTCTTGATCTGCCCATTGTTGGAGCAACAATGCCCTGTATGGGAAAGATCAACCCATGGCAATAAACCTGACTCAGCATTAAATGCCTCCTGCCGGCTTATCATAAGATGTCTTCGTCCAACACCAACGGAGAACGTATACATTTTAGCAGGAATTGCCCCATCAGACATCTGTCATAGTGTAGCGAGCATGCAAGAGCGTACCTGTCAAGTATCTAATGTGAAGCACCCTATGTCTGGACAGAGACCAGCTGCCACCCACCTTAATTCCAGAGAGAGTTTCTTAAGCAAAGTCCAACCTCTTGAATCAGTCGCTAAGGAGCTTAAGAGAGTTGCATTGTGGAAAGAAAGACTTGCTATCAACCAAGTAACATTTATTGGTATTGAACGTGATGAGCATCTTCCACCTGGAGCTGACTCCTCATGGACTGAATGGCGATGTTTCAACAGATTGAGAACTAGAATCAGCCGATCTAAGGTTTCTTTGCAGAAGTGGGCTACCTGGAAACATTCCAGGACACTACCTGTGGTTGTGGAACAGAACCACAGACAATGGAACATCTCTTTGCATGAAGGGTCAGACAGTTCTCAATGGAGAAAGCTGGCCAAGTTGTTCACGTTTTTGATGGGTGATCCAGTTCACGACTTTTTAACTTTTGAAGTTAGTAAACATGGGATTTGAGGAGCTTTTAGTCCAGAACATTGCCTTTGGCAGCAAATGTGCTGACAGAGTCACATCAATTACTGTATATGAATGCATACCTTTGATGTACCTTGTCTTGTTTTGAGTTCCACACTTCATAAACATATTGCAGCTAATGTAGTTGTTGAAGGCCAGGCTGAGGATCAGTTCAACTGATTCAAACTTGAGTGCAGTATGGTGTGCAGAAAAAGGGGGTGTGTCGGTCTCTCTTGCAAGCTTTTTCAGAGCTGGTACTTCCTCGAGGCCAAATGCACAAATCTCTATAAGTGACATCTCTCTCTCCCTCTCCCTCCCCCTCTCTCTCTCTCTCCCTCCCTCTCTCTCTCTCTCTTTCTCAGTGTTTGCTTACTGGCTGCTGAACTTCTTTGCAAACTTCAAAGAGTTCATGTTGTTAGTATGTAGCTAGGTCACCCATCAAAGATGAGAACAACTTGCGGTACTAATTGTTTAGAGCAAAGAAAGCCAAAATTGTATCTGGCCTGCTTCCTCCATGTGAGGACTGCCTAACCCTTCATATGGGGCAA
>JAMKCH010034018.1:0-14234 GCA_023653785.1 Ophioderma brevispina | reverse complement strand
ACACAGGCAAATTTTCAGTAAGATACGAAATTCCTACCGGCCGATTCCATTGGTTATACATTGAGATAAATGATGTGTTCAGCCAATCAGACTCACTGGCACAAGATGGGGTGCTCGCCCACATACCCTAAGAACGATGGCACTTGCCCTGTGCTACTCATGTGTAGAGTATGCTTGCCCTGTATGGGAAAGATCAACCCATGCCAAGAAGCTTGATCCAGCATTAAATGCCTCCTGCCGGCTTATCACAGGATACCTCCGTCTAACACCAACGGAAAACTTATACATCTTAGCAGGAATTGCTCCAACAGACATCCGTCGTAGCGTAGGGAGCATGCAAGAGCGTAGCTGCCAAGTATCTAATGTGAAGCACCCTATGTTTGGACAGATACCTGCTGCCAACCGCCTTATATCCAGAGAGATTTTCTTAAGCAAAGTCCAACCACTTGAAACAGTCTCTAAGGAGCTCAAGGGAGTCGCCTTGTGGAAAGAAAGACTTGCCATCAACCAAGTAACATTTATTGGCATTGAACCTGGTGAGCATCTCCCACCTGGAGCTGACTCCTCATGGGCTGAATGGCGATGCCTCAACAGATTGAGAACCAGAATTGGCCGATCTAAGGTTTCCTTGCAGAAGTGGGGCTACCTGGAAGTAGATCAGGACACTACCTGTGGTTGTGGAACAGCACCACAAACAATGGAACATCTCTTGGTCTGCCCACTGCTGGAGCAACAATGCACAAACAAGGACTTTGCGGAATTCAGTTTAGCAGCCAGACGTTGTACCCATCTCTGGCTGGAACATATTTGAGAACCACAGTGTTTGGACACGATAAGAAGAAGAAGCCAATCAGAAACATGCATGGTAAGAAAAACTTAAGGTTTGCACAGATATATAGGTCTATTTTGATTGGTTAGTCATAGGGTGAAAAACAGATGAAATTGACAGATAGACAGTGAATGTTAACACACATAAATGCAATACAAACATGCAAAACATCAGTTCTGACCAAAATTGATTGAGACCTATATACATGTGCAAGTGTCCCTTTACAGGCACTATCAGTGATTTTCTGATGCCTTTTTAATAGTAATCCGCTTCACAAATGTATTAATTATACCCATGTAAAGTCATATCAAATCGGAATAGATCACGTCTTTCATAACGCATCACAAATAACCCTGAAGATGCAATTGATTATGACATTTTTGATCACCTTGCTATAAGTGTGTACATGGACACTCAGAAATGGCAGATTTTCACTTTAAAAGATTGTATTAACTTTTACCAATGCCAATTGTTACTGTCCTACTTTATTGTTACATACTATTACCATAATAACCCAAGTATAGTCCCATGCATACTCAATTATAACCCCACCCCAGTTTTGAAGGAATCTGAAGAATAGTAGTATTATAATTGCATCATAAGTTCTTTGCTTGAGGGCAATAGATCACATGCAATTTTTGTCACAATCATTACTGCTTTGGTAGTATCTTTTTGTGATTTTTTCTTTACTAAATTAATTACGTCCATGCTTCAGTCCATAGAGATGCTAGTGAGTGTTACTCAAAAAATCTGAAAAAGAGTGTAAATTTGGGTAAAGAAATGACCCATAACAGGCTGAAAATAAATAAAACTGAAATTTGGAAGTAAACAAAAATCTGAATTCAGATAAAAATCTGAAATCTGGCATCTCTGTTAAAGGTCTTTGTTGATCACATACCTCATTTGCCACTTGAAATATCTGGAATAAGTTTACCTGAAAAGGCTAACATTTTGATGCTTGTGTGTTTTATGTTTAGGATGGAGCTAATTCAAGTTAATTTCAGGTTAAAAACAGGTGGGACTATACTAGGATAAGTACAGTACTATATCATATGTGATGCCATTCTAGTTATGATCAAAGTGTAGTACGTATGCATAAATTTGAAGCACTTACGGCAGTGACTTCCTGTTCGTCCTAGTCCGTGATGCTATTGCACCGACTTCAATGCAATGACCTTACTTTTAATGATTTACCATTTGAATTTCTAGCCACTTACTCGGACATATTAACATCAATAAGTACGTCACATATGTTTGTTTAACCTCATTAGCAAAGCTCAACAATTTGAAAGATTGAATTGTAAACTTGTTTCTCTGTGAGTTTTGACCCGCAGTCCAAAGCTAACTAAAGGGACTTGAAAAAACTAGTCAACTTTAATATAGGTTTTGAACACAAGGTCCATATGCATAAAAAGTTAGACCCAGTTTAAATTAGTCAACCTGTCTAAGTCAAAATTCGTTTTGTCAAAATTTGACAGTTTTCACATTTCCCCCTCATGAAGTACTAGCCATTTCAAAGATTACAATTTCAAGATATAAATAAGCTCATGTCAATTGCAAGGAAAGATTTTGTCTCTGCCCAAATTACACTTTAGAACCAGGTTTAACTTGAGACCACTTTCTTGTTCATACAGAACCATATTTTAGAAAGATAGACAGGTATTCTCAAAGATAGTCCTAACTTAGACCTGTCTTTTAAACCATTGTCAGTCCTTCATTAATAGCCCTCTAAAATTTTCAACACCAGTGGTGGTCGTACCGACCGGGGGGGGTGCCGGGGTGGCAAGTTCCCCCTCTGCTTCGAAAAAGCTGAACGATATGGGCCAAATGTGCATTTTTGATCTCTTTTTCGGGGAATTTCTCTACCAATTTCATGCCAAATTTGGGCAAAATTAAGTAAATTGGGCAATTTTCACTCGCTACGCGCGCGCATGTTTTTGTCACATTCAACTTAATTGGACGAAATCACCGGACGATTTATAAATTTGCCCCCTCTGGTGGATGACTTGGAAATTTTCCCCCCCTCTGGATCGTCTGCCCGTTACGCCACTGTTCACACATCTGAATAATGTAATATGTCCAAAAATATCTCTCGTGCTGAGATATTTTCATCCAATTACATCACTCTTTCAGCATGTTTAAGGAGGGTCCATTCACATGAAGGACTACCCGGTTTAAAGGTGCAACGAGAGATTTCACATCATGTGGTCCCTAAAAAAAATCGAAGAACTGCTTTTTTTTTTCCTTGATGTCAGGGTTTCCATCAAAAATATCCCATCTGACAGGATTAGCTTAAAAATGTTTTCCTCTTGTTACAAAATTGTGAAATTTTTCTAATTTGTATAGGAGGAAATACAAATTCAGCCTATGTTTTACGTTGACATATAAGCGTAGCAAATCAAAATCGCCTTTTTATAAGAAATCTATTGAGGTTTCCTAAATATTATTAAATTAACTAATTAATGGCCCAATATTGGTGGCCTCAAATCTCCTCGTTTGCCCCTTTAACTGAAGGTATAACAATTAGACCTATAACCTATAAGTATACCTTTTTGCCACATTCTACTTGGATTGATTTTTCATCAAGCTGACCAGTGCTCTTGACATTTGAGGTGATGAAACAGTACATACTTTGTTTATATTTATACTATTTAAATATATAAAAAAGTATAATTTTGAATTACTAGTCTTTTGAGATTTAGGATTAAATTACACATTAGGCTTGCAATCATATTTAACACACAATCTAAAAGTCCCAGAATGAGATGAAATCCTCTCCACAATCTTTATGTGACTTTCATCCAATAAACAGGGCCAGAAAAAAATATAACACTACCAGAATAGACAGCATTAGTGAAACCTGATATTGGAGTCCGGCAGTGTCATGAATAGATTCACACCACCCACCTGGATTTTCTATTATTTCTCGAAAATGAAAAATCAATAGTATCCACTACTGAGTCACACCAAGCAAATATGGAATTCTTCTGGTCCCACCCTTGTAGACCAACCACCATCAATTCTATTTGCATTCCTGGGACCTTAAACTTGACTTGGAATTAGGCTTCACTGATTTAATGAACAAGCGTTTGTACCACCACCCACTTTCTCCTATAATGATTTGCCTGCCTCTTGAACAACACCATACATCGCAACATTAAACCGACACAGATACCACTATAGTCAATTTACATAAACCTATATCTATACACAGACATTTCCTACGCTACCTGCATTTGTAATATTATCCATATAAGGTATTTGCATTAAAGGCACTATCAGTGATTTGCTAAATCAGCAAATCGAAAAATCAATCAAATCGATTTTTGCATGTATGCAACAAGTACGAGTATCCCAACATACCCTGCAAATGAAACCAGAAAAGCAACCTAATAAGGACAAATCGGAGATTTTAGTCATTACTGTCCGACGAGAAACGGCACCACTTACTACAACCCGTAATTGAATGGAGAATCGTATCTTGGGAACACTGCCATTTTCTTCTTCTCTTCTGTCAATCTCTACAGCTGGAACAGGTACTTATGAGTATTCTACAACTTAGCCTTCACTTTGAAGCTCTTCCTGCAAATTCAAATATTTTTGAAATCCCTGAAGTGTCTTTAAGTGTCACGTTGCTTGCTCCATTGAACACAAATATCCTCTAACCAGATATACCACTGAAGGCATTTTTACAATACACTAGAATAGTATTAACCGGCTATGGTGGTACTAGACAGATTGCATGTTGATTTGTGGACTGATTATTTTAACCAGGAGCACCCCAGGCATTGAATGACATGGATAAACCAGCTCAGTTAACGCAAGTATGGTGGAATACCTACAGCCTTGGTATGTTATAATAGAAAGTATACCCATTTCTGTCCTTTCTATTAATTCACAGACCCTTAACACATCCTACAGAGCATCAGGGCTTCTGGTCCTTAATTACATGGACATCCCCTTTGTGATGTAACTTGTTAGATCCTAGAAGCTACTAGATATACAGGAGAACTGTTATTTCCAAAGTTCAGTTGATTGGGCTGAACGGTGCTTTTGGATGTTATGAGCAAATATTTGTATATGGTGCCCCACGGGCCATGTTTGCAATTTCTGTCCGTTTAACGGACATCAAATACAAATTACGAATTTCTTCCAAGTAGATCAATTTCAAAATTAGTTTAACACATGTTATACTAGGCCAATGGTTCAGATGATATAAAATCCAACTTTTGTCAGTTAAAGCAGAACATTTTTGAAGAGCACGGCAATTTTCCAGATATTTGGAGATTTTTACACCAGCCGCATTGGTCATTGACTATAGTAAACATACCTGTGAGTGGTAGAGTTTTAAAAACTCATATCTGCTTCGCACATAAAAGAAGAATTTTGTAATTAGAATAATTGATAGCGGAGATTCTCCGGTAATAATTCATCAGCGTTGTTCAGGCAAAGTTAATATAGAGAAGAGACCATTTTCGTAAGGTGACATTATATCATATGGACCGCATAGATTTGGCGTTTCCTTCCACTCTGACCATTAAATTACAATCAGATCTCCGATATCCTAATTACAAAGTTCCTTCCTTTGTGACAACTGTCATTTCTGGACTTTTCCACTGTGGTAACAAGCTCAAATTCTGAAATTGGAGCGCTCTTCCAAAATGTCTGTATTGCTTTAACATAGTAAACAGCAAAATGATATGTGTCATATTGTTATCTACTGATGACAGCAATTTATTTTGCCCTCATAAGCAATGAAAAAAACTAATGAAGCATTGCAAAGGTCCTTGGTTTAAGTAACTGATTCTATCCCAGGCATTTGTTGTTTTCCCTGTAGCAACACATTTTGTAAATGCAAGGTTAAAATTACCATTTTGCAGATGTTGAAAGAGGGGTGGAACGTAACATGCATCTTTAATACTGATACAGACTTTTTGCACAAATTGCAGATTTTTTTTACATGAGACAAATCCCTTGAAATTCTTGAGAATGTCTCGAGATGTCTCAAGGAATGAAAAAGATCATCAAATTCAATTTAAAATCCTTTCAAATTAAAATTTATTTTAAAAGGTATAAATGCAAATAAAAAATGCAAAATTACAATGTTGACAAATTTCTTTAAAAGTACACCTTCACCACCAAAATTATCAGCTGTTTTGGAGTTCTTTTACTTTTGTCTACCATTTAAAATGTTGTCTTTCTTTTTAGGATTAATCTTATTGTGTGTGCTTTTCTCAAAAGCACCAAAAGTTGACCAAATTATAATTACAAAACAAGAAAAGTAAAAAATTAAAAAAAAAAAAAAAATTTTATCAAACAACAATTGGCAAATATAGTCAAATGATCAATTTGGTATAGGAATTATTACTCAATTCAGACTTTCAATAATTTTTGAATTTTTGAGCAAATATCATTGAAATGAAGGTTTTTTTTTCATCTTGTGGTTTTGGGTGAAGGCATCTTTCTGTAAAGTTTTGTGCTAAATTTCACTTCGTTTTGATGTAAAAGGAGGAAAACATGATTTTTGTAATCCCCATAGAGTACTTTGTATGATTGATACTGGTTGACCAAAATGGGGCATGTTTTTGCTCATAACATTAAAACCAATCCTTTAGCCCTAAGATTTCACAGGGTAAATGAAAAACATAGTAGCTTTCTTCAGCACAGCTGTTTTGACCCCATGCAGATTGTCTCTTATTTTTAGAAATTTAAGCAGTTGCAACACAATTTTGACAACTGATATAAGTAGGGACATGCAAGAGCTCTAATCTGTGCAAAAATCAGATAAATCCATTGCAGGGAATTTGCCATATACGCACTGCAGTTATAATTTGAATGTTATTAGCACCCTCTATTGCACATTCTCCATAAAAAGACGTTGTGTTTTGTCGTTAAACTAAATTTTTAAGAAATTCCACATTTGCCCGCAATGGATTCATAAAAATTTACAAAGGATGTAGGTAGTGAGCAAATAATTAAAATAGGTGTCATAAACTGTGTCGCCATCAAATTTTGGTTTATTTCATATTTTTGTAATAATAAATGAGACTTTCAAACGGTTGTGTCAGATATCCAAATTTTCACCACTTCCACAAAAATGGGTGATTCTGAGGACAAGGCTAGTAGCCATCCCTGAAATTATTTAACCCCAATCAGTGTACACTTATTGTAAACAGAACGCATTTTATAATGTTGCCGGCCGACTTATTCAGCAGGAAGGATGAGGAAATGGTTGGGGAAACACAAGAAAACACAAGCCAGAGTTGATTTTCAAAACATGTGCCTGTTGACCGGTCTGTGACCTTGTGGTTTTCATATTAATGGTTGAGTCTATGGCACCGTACTCAGTAATGGACATATTTTCTTGATTAAAGTTACCAAATTAAAAGTAGCAACAAAATACTGGATGTCTTTAAGCCAATTATTGACGTCCCTATCTGCTTTTGGATATGTTATTGTTTTGTGTAAAATATATCTCTATTCTTCCAATGGCCTAGACTATCATTTGCAAGCAAATTGAAGAAATTTCATATTTTCTGAAAATGTGCCAGTGCTGCTTTAATCTTATGGGATACCTTTAACAAAAGAATCTGATCTTACTGACTAAGCAAGAACCCTTCCTCTAATACCATACTTCCTATTATAGGAAACAATGTCCAAATCACCAGACCCCTAGCAAAATGCTAACCATAAACAATTCTCATCAATTCATCAATATTAGGCCTTAATAAAATGTTTGTTTGCCGTAATGGAGGAAAATATTAGGGTCGGTCAGTTTTTTTTTTAAACTTCCCTTCATACTGTTTTACTCTTCTTCTTAGCGTATCCACAAGTCATTGGTAATGGCTTGTGGTGGTGTCAGGATTTATTCAACTGATTAAGCTGATCCGGGGCCGTGTGTATCCATGATACGGACGCTCCTAACATGGCCCACATTTTTTTTAGACTGGGGGCGGATTGGGAACAGTCATGGGTTTACACCCTACACTTATTGGACACTGGCTGTGATGTACATGTACAATTGTGACTCTCTGTACACAGGTCCGACAGCTTAATGTCCCCTCCGAAGGACAAGATGCTTTCATGATTCATTTGCCCAATTCCAAGTGAACCATGGAGGAGAGCGGCATTCTGTATAATCAATAGCTCATATACAGATCAAATCCAGAATTGAGCACCCGAATAAATCCAAGCAAGTGACGCCACCGGGATTCAAACCCGGGATCTTTTGGTAAATTTGCGCCACAGGCAAGCACTCTAACCACTAGGCCACGCTCCCTCACACGTTGTGTTCATTTACTCTAAATGAATACAACATGCTACCAAAAGGTGTTTTTTCAATGACATAGCAAAGACCTTTTATTTTACTTGTAGTTTTTTGTTGTCTTGTTTCTTTGTGTTGGTATTTTTTTTCTTTGAATTTGAAATGAAAATCATGGGTCGATCAACAGATTTTTTATTTTGTGCTGGTCGGTCGGGTCATGACAACTTTTTGTTTTTTTTGCCTTAGACCTAGTTAATAATTCTTCCAGGCCTTGTGATGCTTACCCATAGTCACCACAGAACTCTAAAAACCGAGCTTGTTACTCATTCCACATGTCACTAAAGGTGTTGCGAACACACTGCATGTATAATCATTGTAACAGTTTGGCAACATTCACCGACATGTACTGGAAACTTGGCACTGCAATGTATCTTAATTTACTGTTCAAAACAATAACTTAAGAATTCTTTGAACCATAAGAAATTTCAAGATCATGTTAAACCTTATGTACAAACATGTTCTAGGCTAACTTGAACATAAAAGTCCCACTTTTGCATGTTGGGAATAGGCTCTTTAAGGGGCCACATGATGTCATCAGTGTGGGCCGGGTTTAAAACATCTGGCAACAACTATAGTAACATCGGAACCAAATTGGCAAGCCATGCAACTTCAAAATTATCATGGAAAGCAGGTGAACATGCAGCAAGCAGAGTGTATTGTATACATGACTCACTATGAGCTGGAGTTGTCTCAACTCCCATGGCACAGTTCAGTAACTTCCATTTATCAGTGTATTTAGAAAATACACCACCTGGTTTTTGGGTATGATGTATGATGCCCAGAGCACACAAGGTCAGTTCATGTCAATGCATGTACAACCCACTGAACTGTGTCCTTGGAGGATGAGCATATTGTAACTCATAGTGACTACCCCCATGAGTGATGTGCAATAACACCTTACTTTGTCCACATTTCATAATCATAGATGTGCTTAGTTTAAAACCAATTTTCCTTCATCCATGCCTCTAACAAAACAAGGTTCTTGGATCTCCAATCATACCAGCAAAGTTACCTCAATCAACCCCTACATGACCTCTGACCTCAAGGTCTTTGTGGACAGCCCGAGTCCTCCACCTACAAATTACTGTTACAAAGTTCAGTTGGATTTTTTTTGTGTGTAGTGATTAAAAATAGTCATCTCGAACTAAAGATAGTCACCTAAAATGCTTAATTCCAAAGTTAGAAATGATGAATCAGAATTTTCGTTTTCATGCAGTAAACATTTCTGTACAGCACAACAGTGCCATAGGATACCGTGTATAACAAAATTTCCGGATCCAGAATTTTATGACAAAGTTGTGATTTTCTATAACGGACTTCCATTTGAGCTTAGTTATTTCATACAGTGATTAGTATATGGACAAGCATTATAGTTACATCAAAACCACATTTGTTTTAAAAAATGAGTGCGCCCTCATCGAGAAATCTCTGAGTCAGCCTTTAAATTTGCACAGCAGAGGCCACAGCATGGCAATGCCTTTTTCCCTTGGCCACCACCTTTGAAAGTGCACAAGGTTTCATCATCAAGCTTGTTTTCCATTTTTAGTAAAATTCTTAACTTGGGTCCAACTTCAGATATTGTTTTAATTATGTTTCATTGGTCGTAAGATATTTTATGTGGCACTGAATTTGGCCACTATCATACTAAAGTGGCACTATTTTGAAGACGCTGCAAATAATATCGTGTGGGGCAATCAATATCGTAAGTGCATAGCTTGTCATTTGTCAGAAATTCCCATCAACATACTATTAATGGCCATGTCCTTGGGTCATTGACTCTTGAAATGCTCTTGGAATGGTTCTTCAGGTGAGAGTCCACCTGGACTCAGATAAAGTGATTTATCCTAATACTGGCAAGCGTCACAGAGTTATCACTGGTACTATTGCACTTACTACCCTATTTGCACTCACAACGCCCATATGCGCCGCATGTATTCTTTGAGTGACAACGTCCAAGGTGATGAGAATTCAAATCTTGCTTTAAAATCTCACCCACGCTGGAATGAGTTCCAAACACACACCAATCTTAAATAAACATGTATCTGGGGGTATTTCTAACACCTGCCCATTTCACAACTGATCAGATACTGGGTTTCTCTCTCCCTGAACTGAATGAGTTGGAACAAATGCACATGTGACCCACTTAAGGATACGTCATTGGAAAGGTCCTGTTGAAGGTTGTTTTTTTTTTTAACATCATGTGATAGCAATGTTCTTTGGCTATAATGCCATTCGAAAATGTTCATGAAAAGCAGAACATATCCGTGTCCTTAATTAGGCCATGATACGTTCGCTATTTAACGATCTTTTCGTGCTACAGCGCCGGGGATCACTTACTTCCTTCACTTATTTTTTTTTTAAATATTCTGTAAACCAGGAAAAGCTGTATCCCAAATGAATAGAGTGGCACATTATTTATAAAAATGAATAAAATGTCAACTCAATTTAACTTCCAACATGTCAGTGACCAATAGGTACACGTAAACTCAGCGAACAATAGAGCTTATGATATTCAACTATCAACCCAAAAACACTTCAATCTTTCTCAACATGTATGCAGTCCATTTGGTTACTGCCCACACTGTTTAAAGGATTTCAAGCTATATCAGGTGTTATGGCTTGTGTTGAACTCTAGTATCTGTTCATAACTTAAGGGGCAACATACGCCACCCTCGCTCATGATTTTTAAAAATGTAAGGTCGCTGAATACCATTGCCTTCTTGGTAAATTGAATAAAAATATGGTTTTCCGGGTTTAAAGACAATAACTTGAGATTTTAGGTTTATGCCAAATTAGGTCGCACTTGCATGGGCTTTTCTTTTATGAATTTTGTCCCTGTTCATTTTCTTTTCGAAAAATATTATCATATGATCAAAGTTCAGTGAAACACCAGTAGAAATCCTCAAGATTCTTTTATCCGAACGAGGAAAGAACTCCGCCATTGCAGCAAGGCCATTCATTCGAAATCTGTTCAAATGCTGCACAATAACAATGGCCCATATGTAAAAAGAATGTAAGTTGTTCTGGGCCGATTATTGAGTCTCATTAGCCCCATTGTTCGCTTGAGAATGTTGAGGTTATGTCCTATCCCTTGGTCATGATATTATAGAAATAAATTCAGTTGACATTTTATCATTTTTTAAATAATGAATAATGGGCACCTATTTCATGTGAGAAAGCTTTTCCTGGTAAACTAATATTGTTTAAATTTTAGTTGGAAGGAAATAAGTAAGCCCAGGTCTGGAGCACCAATATTTAATTAAAGGCCAACATGTATCAGTCCATGGCCAAAAAAAAATGTTGTTAATCAATGCTCCTTACAAGCATTATTGAGAGGCATTTCCCAAAAAGAGATGCATTAATTGTAAAATAACCTTCAACAATAATTATATAATTGATGAATGGCTTGGAGTTGATACAAGAATTATATTGACACAAGCTAGGAAAAATATTGTATGAGTCGAAGACGAGTACATAGTCCCCCCCCCCTTTTTTCCTCCATTCGATGTTTTAAGAGTCATTCAGCATATAAAAGGTTTTATGTTTTTCCTGATAGAAAAAATAAACACGCATTATACATGCTTTCTGAATACACCACTTAAAATAGCATATGTCTAAAGACTTCAAATTTAAAACACTTTTTCACCATTCCTTTTGGAATTTTTGTAAAGCCCACTCAGATTTACCAAGGGTGGTGCCCTCAATCTTTTCAAACAATTTTCACTACTTCGTTAATAAATTCAAGATCTGGAATTTTGTTATACACAGCTATCCTGTGGAATGGCTATATTATCATTGCATCAAAATGAAAAAATCCGAGTTCATCTGAAAACATTGGAATTCCGTAGGTTTTAGTTATGACTATTTTTAATTAATACACACACAAAAAATACCAACTTGAAAATCTTCGAGTCGACTTTTAGTCGCCAAGTGGCGACACCGCCTTACAAAATATAACGTTGCAATCATGATCTGTCCTATAATTGAAGCAGTCGCAACCCCCTGAGACAGTAGTTAGTCTGCAACTCAATATGACATTTTTTGATCCTAGCACCTTAATATTTTTATGGTGCATCAGATAACCTCACAAAAACTTGGTTTCCAAACTTGTGTTTAATTTCTGGACTATTTTTCAGTTGATTCTGATGATGGCTTTTGATATTTTGAGCAAATGATTCAGTATCTCCGGGGGGGGGGGACTGTTGCAACGGTGGATTATTGATCAGTGAACAATGAAAAACGTGTGTAAAAAAAGGGTTCTCTTTTTTCCAACAAGTGTACAATGAATGGGGTGTCAAAACAAGCAAATGTGGAAAAAAGGGTATGTTTTTCTTAACCTGAAAGGGTGATGTATGTGTTACGGGTATTGATACTCAAGTGAAGCAGAGATCAAAAGGATAACAAATATTGTAATCAAAGCAAGAAAATACAGAGGTATATTAATGACAAAAGCAGTGCTACTTGCTTTAGGGTAGCAAAAAAGTGACAAAAATACTCTTTAGTTATACAAAATCAGACAAAAATTCTTGTTTAGGGTATGTTTTTCGTCGGTGGAAAGTTACCTTGTTTAGGGTCATTTTGTAAGTCTATGTTCATGCATCATATCCACCTATGAATACAAGTGCCCCCGGGTCATATCACAGTGCCTCATCAAGGCAACTGTGTTGTAATTTCTATTCAAATTCAAAATAACTTTGTGGTTAAGTCGGGGGGGGGGGGGGAAGCTGTGGATCACAAAATGCCCCTTTAATGACGAAGGAAAGAGAATTCTAGCCAATTATTTCAAGATTAGTTTATTTTTTCCTCAACAAATCCCCCCCCCATCCACTCTTATGACCTGCTGGTCTACAAATGTGCTTGTTTTTTCAGTTTAACAGTACAGACAATGACAAGGCTCCAAGACGGTTTTTGAATGTCTTTTCAATTTGGAGAGCATTAGATCAAAATTGAAGGGCATGGTAAACTTGTTTTTCAAACCATTAGGTGTTGGCATCATGGTTGTTCTGAGATTGAAACGACAAACTGATCATTTGCACATGTGTTACCCAGAGAGTGTTTTGAGTCAATCCCACAATGCACCAGTTTTGGGAAATTTCACCTCAATAGGGTCATGTGATCCCATAAAAATCCTATTCTTAACACATAAAAACCCTAACTTTAATGCTCATTTTAGCCCACAAAGTGTTAGTGATTAGTGAATTTTTAGCATGATTATGAAATATCTTGTGGTTCTTCAACTTTTGGAACACTTTATCCCCAAGTACTGACATGCATTTATATAGTCAAGGACAGAATAAGGCGACAGATTGCGCGTCTGACGTAATTTGACGGTGCAGAACAAATGTCAGCCATGAAGAATAATCTGTGAACATTAAAGCTTACTGAAACAGAAAGTTTACTCACGTGAATTGTGTTCATGCATCGAAAACTCGACTCAAATAGGGCATGTTTTGACATTTTAAATCATATTTTGCTCAAACATGCCCCGCCCATACTACATATTCAAACCAATCTCAGTCCGTGCCGCACTGATTGACAAACATTGACATACGCGTAATTGGTTGGCTAATTCTGTCTCTGACTATAGTACAGTACAGTATAGGAACATTGCTATGCATCATGGGATTGATTCAAAACACCCTCTGTGTGTTACCCATAGAGAGAGAGATTACTTTTCGCAGACCGACAGGCCTTTCCTGGCAAAACAGACACGGTTTAAAGGTGCACTCTCCAAATACAATTTTTAAGATTTACCCACATAGCTGGAAGGCACTTTTAGTGATTTTCTTGACCAAATTTGGAAATAAAGTGCTAGGACAACAAAATGTACCTTTAAATTTGGATACAGGCCATGATTGGAAGCTCTGAATCATTTCCATAGACAATTCAAGACACAACTTCCCCCCCCCCCTTCTCTTTACCCTATGACTCTGGAGTTTTGTATTCTTAAAAACTACATAATGAACCTTAAAGATTCTGGGCCAGGAAAGGTTTTATTATTATTATCCAATTGTCTTTGAAGTCGAAGACTATTATCAAATGATTTCATCTAATGTGTAAACTTATAAGCTATTATGGTTA
>JAMKCH010034017.1:0-16171 GCA_023653785.1 Ophioderma brevispina | reverse complement strand
TATATATATATAATATTATAGATTATATATCTAAATATAATATATAAATTGATGACCTGCTGTAACGGTAGTTGTAGCCGACTTATATCAGATATTTCATAAACGAGATACCTTCAACACCTCATCATCATCTACACGACTCTCTTAAAACCCGCGTATACAACGAGGAACTCACATACAGGGAACCGGCAACGGACCCACGCAATCCGTAAACGTAACATCATCGGTAAACCCCCTTTCAGCAAGAACGTCCCCTAACATCGGACGATCGTTCATCAAGCTCATCGACAAACATTCCCAGCCGGATCCAAACCAACAATATAATTCCACCGGAACACCGTCAAGATCGTTACAGCTGCATGCCCAACCCCCCGTTCCCCCCCCCCCCCCCGCCAGCATCATCAAACCCACAACAAGAAGATCGCGCAAAGGACTAATCAACCTACACACATGGGATTGCAACCTGCCGCACAAGACCTGTGCCCCCCACTGCCATGAACTGTTTGAAACCTTACATCATCTACAGCGCCGAAGTAAGTAAGTGGCGAACAGGGACTTAACCAAACGTTACATCTGGACTGACGGAACCTCCTTTCAAGACTAGATTCAACCACCACAAGACATCCTTCAGAAATGAAAGCACCAGAACCTCACAGAACTCTCCAAGTCCGTGTGGCAGCTCAAGAAGAACAATCAACCCTACGAACATCACGTGGTCCATCGTATCCGGGCCCGACCGTACCGCGGAACCAAGAAATGACACCTCTGCCTCACCGAGAAGCGGCTATCCTCAATGCCGACAAACGCAGATTACTCAACAAGCGACCCGAACTGAAATCCACGTGCCGCCACGAGAACAAATTCTAAATAGCAAACCACTCCACATCACCGAGAATAATACGACTACCATACCTCTCCACCGTCCGCAATTTGTCACCTTCCATCTTATGCCGCCCTCTACGACCACAACTTCTCTCTACGACGTTCGCAAAACCGCTATAAGTTCTCGCATCCACCGAATAGCACCATTGTCTGATTATCGCACAAGCGTAAAACTCCGAGGAAACTACCGTTCCACAAACTACCGTTCCAGCAGGTTCATCATTTATCTCGCTCTGCTTTCAGGCAGTGAGCACTCGGCATGAAGATATCCTCCTCGCCTATTATATATATATATATTATATCTATTATATATATATATAGCTATATATATATATGATAGTATAGATAATATATAGATAACAGTATATTACAGTTTGCCACTTTGGAATGAAGGGGTGCTCATCCCATACCAAGAGCGCGTGAAATAATTTTCAAAGTATAGCCCTCTGGACAGACAACCGTTACTCTGAGTTTCACGGTGAACCTCACTTATGATCACTGGTACCGATCGTCCGATGGATGATGTTATATGGTCGTGTCTTAACCAAACAACATGTATGTATAGTTACAGTTATGTGTCACGACCAGGGCACCTCTAGCATGGGTATGTACTTCCCAAATAGTCGAGAGTGCTTGCTCAACCACTACGAATAGGGGGAGGTAATATAACATCAACAGAAACAGTTAATTTACAGTGGACTCTCTTTGGAATAAGGTGGGGGCCACCTTTTTCCCAATCCCATTACAGGAGAGCGTGAAATAAATTTCAAAGTATAGACCTCTGGAAAGGAAACGTTACTCTGAGTTTCACGGTGAACCTCACTTATGATCACTGGTACCGATCTTCAGATGGATGATGTTATATGGTCGTGTCTTAACCAAACACATGTCTGTATATACATGTTATGGTGTCACGACCAGGGCACCTCTAGCATGGGTATGTACTTCCCAAATAGTCGAGAGTGCTTGCTCAACCACTACTAATAGTGGGGGCGTAATATTAACATCACAGTACACGTATATTATTTACAGTTGACTCTCGTGGAATTAAGAAGTGCTCAATCCCATTACAGGAGAGCGTGAAATAAATTTCAAAGTATAGACCTCTGAAAGGCAACCGTTACTCTGAGTTTCACGGTGAACCTCACTTATGATCACTGGTACCGATCTTCAAGATCGGATTGATGTCAATTTCTTGTCTGTTGTGGTTATGGTGATTTAATGGCGCGCAGCTACTTAGGTATTTGCGGCCACAAACACAAAACTGATTTTTATAGACAAATAAACGACAAAACAAAACATCAAGGCAAGATGTATACACAGTTCAGCTATTCTTATAAAGTTAGTACACGAAATGCGCCATGACACCTATACTACACTATATATTTCATTAATGCCGGTGCATATCAGGATCAACATACGAAGCTTTAAGGGGGGTATGGGGTCTGACTTTGGTAAAAAATTGTTCCATTTAAGAAAATGAATAATCGCAATCGGATCATTCTAGCCTGGAGCAGCACACATTTGTAAACCATCTCAAGTACAACAGTTTTTGAGTGATTAAATATGTTTGACCAGACTGACCGGAACCCCTGAACGTGATTCTTAAGTGCCGCAAGTGGTGCCTTAAGGAGAGGGGACCAAAACAAAGTTTGTACAGGGGTCAAATTTGTAAATTGATCCAATCATGTTGAAAAGACTCCATGTTATGGTCAACCATAAGGTGTTCAGAAAAGGTATAGTTGTAATATGTACAGCCTAAAGTTTCAGAGTTAAGGCTAAAACCAAGACAGCAAAAATCAATAATAAGGGTCAATTTCAGTTGTACAGGGGTCAAATTTTAAAAAGTTGCTCCGATTTGGATAAAAAATGGTACAAATAAATTGGTGGAGTTCATAGGATTAAAATAAGGAATAGTTTTGACTGTCTTAAATGCTTAGTTTTCCGATGTAGGGGGCACAGAAGGTCAACGTCCATTGCATTCAATGGGGCTTGATCTTGTTACCCCCCTACTTTCTTAAGCAAGCCATTTGTACACTCAAAATATTCTTAATTTTAATCCTAGGAGCTCCACAATAATTTTTTAACCTCCAAATCGGAGCAGTTTTTTAAAATTTGACAAAACACACAAATAAAAAAGATAAAATTTTGATTTTATTGCTGTTTTTTAGCCTATAACTCTGAACTTTAGCTGTGTAGCAGTGTACGCGAAATTCGCCAAAAACGCATAGTCTCCTTTAATTTTTTTATGTGAAAATTTTTATATGGTTTAATGTTTAATATATTTGAAAAGATTTATTTATACCCATTTAACGTCATTTATTTTGTCTACGTCGAAGTAAAATAAATACTCATATTATTTTGGTCTCATAATTTAAATACTTTGAATGTACTGGGTAAGTGATTTTTTATGTATTTTATTGTTTCTCACCCTGCGATATTTAAGAAAATTATTTTAAAAATTAATACAGGACAATGGATGCACGATTTCGATGATCTTTCATTAATAATTCTGATCAATTCAGTATAAAATGAAATTTAAAAACAAAAATCCATATTTCACATCAAAGCGCCCTCAATTTTGTTTAAATGGTTCTAGGTCTATAACTCGTTTCGTTAAAATACGCAAACAACCAAACGAAAACGAACGTAACTGAAGAACTCTACATGCTATACAAATGACATTGGCACACATTTCAGCACATATATGCTAGTGAACCATGAAGCCAGATTTCAATTGGTGTTTTCCAAATTAAAATTACACCATGAAATTATTGATTGGTCGGTTGCGGTTGCAATGGCAACGGTATTAAAGATTCGGCTTCATGGTTCACTGCGTATTTACTCCCTGCCCTGCCACCCAAGTTTTCGTCCCAGTAGCTGTTTAGTTATTTAGTTACATTCTTCTAGTGCTTTAAGCGCAATCAGAGGCCCTTCGTGGTTACCATGGCAACCATAGGCCAAATTGACATGATTTTAAACTTGTGACCTGGGCTACAATATGATGTAACATTATATACCACTATTTAGGAAAAGTAAGAAAAATACTTCAAAGTTCACTGGCTTCAGACCCCATCCCCCTCCCCTTAAGGCTCATTAAAAAAAAACAATAATCAGGACTAAATGAAAAGAACCGGTCTTAAGCGGCGTGCAAACTGGTATATCCATAAACCTCACTAAAACCCTACCGAAAACAGCACCTGACTGGGCGTGCTGTATGTCAACACTTTTAAGGGTCCCGGACCCCGTAGACTAAAGATCTCAAGTCACCATCTCCCAGTCAGCGAGGCCTACGCTCAACACCAAATCTGACACACACGCCAGACCAGTAAAAAGAACAAATAACAATTATACAAGTGCAGGTAACCCCGTACGGCTATACACTGATTAATAAAATCAAGAATTTCTTTAACAGGGGGAGACTTTCCACCAACAGCCCTTTAAGATCCGGATTAACGCCAATGTTATTAAGTAGAGATGTTCTTTGCGCAAATTGTATATGGGACATTCCAGTAAAAGATGTTTGACGTCTTCTTTGCATCTGCACATAGAACACAGTCCATCATGGTGTTTATTCATGAGAGTCAAGTAATTGTTAGTAATAAACTTTCCAAGTCGCACCCGATGAATTGACCTCCATCTCTCTGGATCTTCCCCCCAACTGAACATATGAAGGGAGATCGACGGCTGCATTTCGCGAAGATTGGTTGACTGATTAGACGCACTGATCTTGCCATTCTTCGTTCAATACTCAGCTTTGAGATAGGACTTGACTTCAAAAAATGAACTGTGGAGAGAGATATCAATATTGGTACGTCTTGCAGTTTTCTTGGCAGCAGTGTCAGCACATTCTTACCATAGATGTTAACATGACCCGTGACCCAGGAGAGACCACCACACATGTAATTTCCAGTTCAGTAGGCTCTTAATATGTACGTTGTGATTTCACAAATGATCTG
Source organism: Ophioderma brevispina (assembly GCA_023653785.1). Taxonomy (NCBI): domain Eukaryota; kingdom Metazoa; phylum Echinodermata; class Ophiuroidea; order Amphilepidida; family Ophiodermatidae; genus Ophioderma; species Ophioderma brevispina. Next base: position 11,330 of record JAMKCH010034017.1, on the reverse strand, counting down.
TATTGTCGGAATTAAAAGTGGAAAGGCTTTGATCCCACTTAAACTATCACTCAAATTACAACAAAAGACGCTCACTTCTCCACCCATCGCATTGCTAGTAACATGGCATACAACTCAGCGGATTAATGGGACAATCATCCCTCCTGGTATCCGAAAAAAACCGCGAAAATACTTGAAACATGAATAAAAAGCTAAAGATCCCAACACGGTAAGGTTTTTTTGTCCCCGAAAAATCATCCGTGTAGATTATGGAGGGCAGAGCCCCACGTGGGTATTTAATTTATTTGAATAAAATTAAAAAAAAAAAAAAAAAAAAAATATGATCCCAAAAAAGGCCAGGGCGGAGGGAAGCACTAATATGTTGCAATGTTGGTTTTTCTTCTTCACACCTGGCCTCAAACGTACATTATATACGAACATATCCTCGGAATCTTGAAACACAGTGCTTTTTCCCCAATTACATTAACAGATCCACTGTATTTTGGGGATGTTGACTGTTGGCTTTAAATACAACACCATAAGCCCTTATTAGGTATTTTCTACGGATATTAAGGGGAGGGTCCCCACATTCTACCTGTAAAGCCGTTAAAAGGTGCAACGAGAGATTTCACTAAATCTGGTTTCCCTAAAAAAATTGCAACTTACTGATTTTTTCCCCTGATGTACAGCTTTCCCTCAAAAATTCCCCATCCACAAGGATTAAGCTGAGAAAATGTTCTTTCTTTGTACAAAAATTGGTGCATTTCGAATTGCGTATCGGCGCAACAATCCGAAATTCCTCCTATGTTTTATATTGAAATATAGCACATCAAAATCAAACACATTTTTTTTCTTTGTTTAAAGACATTTTTGTAGCATACTCCATAATTAAGAATCCATTGAGTGTCTAATCTCTATGAAAATACTATTATGACGCAATATTTTGGGTGCTTCAAAACTCTCGTTGCACCTTTAATGGTGGAACCTCTTATTGGCACCTGTGCATATTATTTTAGAGCCCTGCATTGAATACTATCAAGCCTCGCTTTCAGAGACACGCACGCAGAGTCATGGCCTTCCACCATAATCTAAAATCGATCTCATTAAACCCTTTATTATACGCAAAAGCATGAGGCCATCAGGACCCCATGTTGACCCAGATTTATGCACCGTAACAAATTAATACGGGGTTTACATCGATCAATAATATAAGTGAATATGTTTATGCAACTTATTTGAATTCAAAAATTAACCCCAGAACTTTTGAATGTTGCTGAAATTTAATAGGGTTATATTTTCTAAGTTTCAGGATCGGTAGTTTTCTGTCGCCTCGTAACACATGGCAACAGATTTAGAGGGAGCCAATTTAACCCATCGAGTGCACCATTCACTAAGTTTCCTCAACGACTGGATTTGAATTTTTTTTTGAGTGCATATGATATATTGCGGTGGTTTTTCCAAATTGGCAACATCATCCGCATATTGTGGAAATATTCAATCTGAAACCTGATCGGGCATGTCCTCCAACGGCAATATTAAAAAGTAACGGCTCATTACCCTAACCCTGGGGAAGGCCATTATCAATTCATGATCACTAGAAGGAGACCGTAATTTTAACCCTTATGACATATCCTTGAGGAAGTTATCCACCCCATCGTAAGCATTTAACCCATCCAAGCCTCGAGCTTTCATCTTGATAACAACACCTTTTCGCCACAACCAATCGTAAAAGCCTTCTGAATGTCTAAAACACAGCAACAGTGCTAGCCTTGAAGGCAAAAACCTTTTGTTTGATGGATGAATTCTAAACGAACGAGTGGATCAATGGTAACGAGCGCCCCTTACGAAACCACTTTGGAATATGATTTTAAAGTTTCTTTGATTCAGATTACCAAATAATTTCTTTTATTTACCATACGCTCCATAATTTTGCAATGACAGATGTTAAAGAAATGGGTCTATATGACAATGATCTGTATGGTCTTTACCGGGTCTTTACCCCCTGGCTTTTAGTCCACTCAATGTCACAGTCTGACCTAGACTAATTGCTACAGAAGGTTTTCTTGCTGTAACTACTTGCTGTACAAACGCTCCCAACAACATATCAAAAAAGGTAGAAACAAGAACATGGCAAGACATGCTAATGCATTAACCTTATAATATCCATTTTTGTGCCTATATATTGGTTATATTCCACATTAAACTTGGTTTTTAAATTGAAATGTTTATTTTTTACAACATATTAACTCTTGTTTAATTAAACTGTTTAATGGTTTATGCTTGCAAAATGTTTTATAATTGATACATTAAAAAGTTGAAGTTGAGATAATAAATTTTTCAAGATGGCTGCCCCTTTTTACGCCAAAATTTTAAAAGGCCTCCTGCCAAAATCGAATAATGGGACCAGGTGTCTTTGAGTTTGTTTCAATTTCTTTCTTCAGCATTTCTGAAACTCCTCTGTACTGAAAGGTCCAGTCTTGATGGGAAGGGGTGTGTCTGCGTATCTTGTGATTAAGAAAGGTTCATCAAGGTTGGTGTTATTCTGAACCGTTTAGCCAATAGATAGCTAAAGTGTTTGAAACACGGTGTTTAAAGGCACTCTCAGCTGATTCACCAACTTTGTATTCTTATCGGTGGGGTAGCCTTTCTTAGCGTCATCTACCTCAAGCTCCCCACATAAGTTTGGTTTTTTCTAGATGTCGGTGTTCCAGCGCTTAAGCCAGGATTTACATGTTCCTCAAGGTGTAAAGCATCATCAGTGCAGCCTATAGCAGCATCACGTTTTGTGCGCCTTGAAAGTTTCTAAATGGATTTAGTATGGTGGTTTCTTTTAGTTCTCTGCTCTAACTTTGTACCTTTGTCATTGAGGCAAAGGCAATAAGGTCTTCTCTTTTCTCTCCGAGGTAAGCATCTCCAGTGCATTTTTTCTTTGTTGGCGGTTGTGAGGATATAATGTACTGTGCTGGTTTTGTTGTCTTCAAGCTTGTCAACAATAGTGTTTGAACTTGTTTAATGTTGCTGTTTACGTAAAGCCGCACAAACTTTGTATTTCCCCCACTATACCTTCCTACAGTCGATTTGTTTTCATTGGATCTCTGGGAGGAAGACTTATCTGGCCCTACAAGAGCCATATGATCAACCTTAAACAACTCCAAACGTTTTGTAGGATCTGTTAGTCCACTTCTTTCGGACCAGAATATAGTCCAGTTGGAAAAGTTCTCCGTTTGGGTGACGATGTATCCATATAGGAGGCTACTTGTTTATTTGGAATCTTGTTTTAGAGAGTGGCAATAAGTTAAAGTTGTTCCATGAAGTCCTTCATGTCACACATGCCTTTCTGTGGGTCGCGTTGGTTCAAGTGACATAGTGTCTTCAGGCCCATGGTTAGCTTTGTAATCTCTCCAGGGATGTACGAGTATGGACTGGAACTGTAGTGACGGTGGATATCACGTAAAATGATAAACGGGGTCGGGCGCGTTCCCACTAAGGGTTTTACGCAGAATTGATGCGATCGGTATAGACTTTTTTTTTCAAACTTGCTTATCCCAATAACCCCTTTTGGGGTTCCTGTCCTACTATTACATACACTTTTTTTAAATCTTCAGATACTCCATGACTTCCTTTTTCTTATTTCCTGCTATCCACTCACTTTTTTTTTTCACAACTTTTGGCAAATATGCGCGCTCATTTTGAACTACTTTATGATTTCATGGCAGCAATTTTATAATTCCGTGGCAGTTTGAACTCTGAGGAGCGGCACGTCCTATTGTTCCTCGTGGCACTCCTTAAGTTTTCATACTACGGATTACCCAATTTTTATTGAGCTTTATTGATTACTTTGCTAAATAAGATCAGGTCCCATCGATATTGTAGTCTGACAAATCAATTTGGAATCAAAATTAATTTTGGCTGGAAAAACTGCGGCCATCTTGATTAATTATCAATAATTTTCCACTTTTAATATTCAATTGGCAAGTGCCTACCATTTTGAAGGCCACAGGCATGCCAAAATGTTCAAATACCAACAGAAATTTGAAATTTTCCCTAACATGCATTATTTTATTATCTTAACACACATTTTATCGGAATATGGGAAATACTTCCACATAATATAAATGCAAATGACCATGTCCTTTGCCATGCTTCTTTTCTACCTTTTTGATATGTTTTTTGGGAGAGCTTTTACTACTTTTACAGCAACAAAAACTTTCTGGTAGCATTTTTCCAGGTGTACTAGTAGTGTTCATAGATTTGGGTGGACTATTGGGATGGGGATTAAAATGGCCTGTTCAAATCTTGGACATTCATTCCTTAACCAGATGTATAATTGTAAATACTAAGAGGATTGACCGACCAATTAGAGGGAATTTCTTAACAAAGCCAGCGCTTATACCATCCTCATACCTGGAGTAGTACATTTAACACTTTTAATCGCATTATCTAATTCATAAATTTTCCGATGTAAACGTTTTCATCTTAAACAACTCGGATTTGGAATCATCTGATCAATACAAAAGTCGTCTTCCACTCTTTGTTTTTAATAATATCTTTGAATTCATCAACAATTGGTTATCTGTACTACTCACAATGTGGAATGATTGACAAGGACATTTGGCCCTTATCGCATCAACACAGCAAGTTTCTCTTTAAACTTCAAAAAACAGGGACAGTTTTGGAATCAGGCTTACGAGAATATTGAATTTTATTCCAACTTTTTTAACATAGTCTGCGAGGAAATAATGCCTCACAAAACTGTTTACCAATTACTATTTTTGCTTCTTCTAATAGTGCGTCTAGCAATAGCCCTCTTGCGCTTGTACTCGATTAAATGCTCACTAGACAAGTCCGCCTAAGCAAATTAAGGGCTTTCTTTTTATCTTTAACAATTTAGATGCACCTTTTCATCCACAAGGGAACAGGCGGCTTTGTACCTTGGGCAATAATTTTGTTTTGGGGAAATTGATTCACTTGCAACTTCTTAACTCGACTGACCTCATAAATTCATTAACACTACCCCTGTTCATTGGCCCCTGAACTCCTCTCTTCACACAATAAATTAAATTTATTCAGTTCAGCTTGATATTTATCGACCACTGGGGACGTGATTAGTAAGATTAACTATGAGGTTTAATTCCAATCCGAATGCAAATCGCGGGATAGTGACACTACCCCAATTATCCGTCGATGACAGACCAAGTACATTTGTGCCAGGGGTATGGGGAGCACAAGGTGAGGTCACTACAGGACAATTTATTGTGTGAGGATCAATCTTGTTTGGGGGTCCATCATATCAATCACAAGAGAATTAAATATTGAATCAAATGCTAAACGGCTTGCCATTATTATCCGCTATCACTACCCCATAAGGTATTGTGGGCATTAAAGTCCCCACAATTCACAACTAGAATTCGTCGATTAATACCAGATGATCCAAGACCTCAGAATTTAATGCAACACTAGGATTATAAACATTAACAACAGTAATCCGTTGTTGTTGTTATTCAGACCAATAGAATCTATTACTGGGATTCAATGGGGAGTATATCAATCCATAACTGAAAAAGCAATACCTTTCTTAACCAAAATGCCACACCCTCCATGATTTTTTCCCACCCTCGACGGATTCTATCTTGTATTACGGATAAAACATAAACTGATAAACTTAAATTTTTTTAGATTCATTGAGCCAGGTTTCTTGGACACAAATCATATCTGGCTGAAGGTAAAAAATTAACCAAATCATTTCTGAATTCGTCCCCATGCCCTCTGATCGCTGAGCAATATATCCACTGGATTAGGGTAGATCCTAGAAAATACAATAATAAGAGTGTGTAACATTATTTATTTTTTAGAGTTATAAGACTGATCGGAAGAGACCTCCAATCTCTTTCCCTGGCCATCCCTCCCCCCGGATTAACCACCACCAATATCTCCACTACTATGAGACCTACTTTGAAAAAAAACCTGTTGTTGCTTATATTGAACGCTCCTTGGCAACAAGCTTGTTTCTAATGACAACTCTCTTTTCTTCCCTCTCTTTCCTTTTTGTTCTTTACTCTTTCATAGATTTCAGGGACCCCAGCCAACAAAAAACCAATTGTTGATGAAACAGGACGAATTTAGAGCAGATATTTTGAGGCTCAGTCTGACATTCCACAAATTATCGTTTGAGTTTCACGATCGACCATTTCAATAATCGGCTTAGAGACAGTTGGCCAAACTAATCTTCTTAACTCTGGGTCTGGAACTTCTTGTGAGGTAGTTTATCTGGATTGAGTGTTTGTGATGTGATGGAGTATAATAGCTTTTGTAGGCACACACAGTGGTGCAGATAAAGTTGTTTTTCTTCTTTACCACTCTACTTCCTGTGCATATGAAATATTATGTTTTGCTTTTTACAACTTGGACCTGTTTGGCAGTTTTTCAGCATTGGGCAGCCCTGGTATGCAGCCGAGTGTTTGTTCACCACATCAGCACCATTTCAACGTTGTTTTAGATTGCAGTTATCAAATTGATGAATCCCCTACATCTCAAACTTTTTGTCTCCTTTACATTTTGCAGCAACATGGCCCTAGCCTTGGCATTTGAAACACATCGAATGACGGGTTGAACATAGGGCTTCACAGAATAAGCTTATCGTAGCCAATACAACACTTGGGAAGGAGAAACCTTTGTTTGAAAGTCAACACATGACAAGATGCCAACTTGCCCTCACTTACTTTCCTTTGGACGTCCTGCACTAAGTAAACAACAACAAAACAACAGAAAAAAATAAAAAACTACACCTGCTTACTTGCAACTCTTCCACCACACATCCGATGGTTATGTCAAGGCCTATGCCAGATAGTACGCCCTTGCTTTGGTGTTTCACTAATTGGAAGTCATCGGATTGGCCAATCTCATCTCGCCAACTGTCATCTTTTGAGTTTTAAATTGCCTACTCTGCCGTGAAACGTAATGAACCCAACCGCGATACCATTGGTTACTTGTAACTTTTTCACCATATCTGAACTAATTTGTTAGAGCCTTGGCGATTTTGATAGGACTAAGCTTGGCCAATTCACTTCATCACTAGTCAAAATTACAACTTGGGGCCAAAAAACCGAGGGAGGAAATACGGCTCCTCCCCACAGGCCGTTGTCTATCCTCCCGACACTGGTAGAATCTTGGACGAGCAGAATCACTTTCTAGGTTTGTTTTTTGCTCTATATCGTGTAACAGTTTTCAAACTCGCCCCCTCGTCTTGAACAAATTTGGGAATGAGCTCAAATGGAGGGCCAAATTTACTAGATCTATCGCTATAACTAGGATGTTCTAGAGCGGGCGAGTCGGGACCTGACTGAGATCCATTGGCCTAATTATCATGGTCACTATCTGCGCATTGGTCTCGGCCCTGCTGGACCAACATTTTTTGGCCAACTTGGGCCAATAGCTAAGACCACTACTAACTATAAACCACACAAAATGAATAGCTGCAACTGCCAATACACTCACCTTAAATCCACGAAATTAAAAACCCTAAATTGATTTATATACAAACACTTTACCGGGCACTATGAACCGCGAAAAAAGAAAGGACAATGCGTCCTTTCCCGATAATATAAGCTTATAAATACGATTTCGTCAAAGCTATCCACTAAAAGAGTACAACACATCGTATCTCGAGAGAGAGACCGGCTACTCGACCGAATTCGTTTGAAGTCCTGTCTCCGTCTCCTCCCCCGGAAATGATGTCAAATGGTCGTGTCTTTAACCAAACAACAATGTCTGTATATACATGTTATGGTGTTCAAGCAAAAGGGCACTTTCAGCAATGTGTATGCACAAACGCATATTGTGTGTTTTGGGAACCGGGCGCCCCCACTATTCGTAGTGGTTGATCACTCTCGACTATTTGGAGAAGTACAGACCTCTTCAAAAAATGTGCTGTTATTGCCTTAAGTGTTAATTATGAAGAGGCTAAAATCTTTTAGAAATGGACTACTGTTTGATATGCAGTGATTTCTACCTCAAATTTAGGTGACCACAACATGCGGCAGCCCACAAGACCGCGTTAATGAGATGCAGATCGAAAGTTACGAACTCTCTTTCCAATTCGCGTTATGAGCAAGCTATCATCGAATTAATATGAATGATCATATATTGGCAATTTTTCATCGAAATACATATTATGGAGGTTTTAATATGGTGGCCCCTTTTAATAGAGGTTTTGTTTGAAACCTTTGAATTTCATACGAGGTTTCTCCTGCCACGAACGTTATATAGTTTCATGTATTTATCACTTTCATCGACTTTTCATTAATTATCTGGTACATTTGCTTTTCTGTATGATAGGATTGTTGATTACTATACATTTAGTCTTAATGCTGATTATTGGTTGCTCTGTTTCGCTTTGTTAAGCGCCTTGGACACATTCTGCATACGGAATTTTATACATATTACCATGGACCATGAAAAATTAACGTGATAAAGCACACGATAGAAGAAGTGGATGCGAAGAGTTAATGTAATTAGGAGGCCAATCTTTTTGTTATCCTATCAGTAGTTTTCAGATCCCGCTCTTTTCATTAATAGCTTCTGTAAGCAACATGATCGACTAATCCTCGCTATCAAGTTCAAGCGTCTGGTACAATGGTGTAGAATTGGATACGATTTGTCCTGAAATACGGCTGCCGTTTCCACTAAAATCTACGTCCTCTTCAACAACGTTATAAACAGGATCATTGGGGAAAGAGTCATCATTCGAATGTGTTGTTGTTGTTGTTGAGGAAATCTGAGGCACTGACTGAGTTACTTGTTTACTTTGTCGACTGTGGACAAACAAAACATGTGGGAAATGCATCTCTCAAACCCATTCCCTCTCAATTAAGCTGTTGGTAAAAATTATTACTCAACAACCATGACAACTGCATAAAAATATAAACAATGTTGAGCAAATTTTAATCAAAAACTGCAGGATTGTATTGTTACACAACATTTTCGCAGTGTACGTAGTTCCTATTATGATGGGATTATGCATTAAAGGGACATAATGGCACGAAAACAATTGACATAATGAAAAGGACCCTTACTGAAATCACTTCCACGAACAGAAAAGCAAGGTGTTCACATCCCTGACAGAATTTACAGTGTATCTAGCATATTTTGCGACACAATTCAAAAGCACTCAGACCGGGATTCTGGCATTGTACTTTAGGCTTGTAGTAAGATATTGATCTGGCAAATGAAAGATGGATTAGCTGGGATTAGCACATACACAATAGCAATGGTCACAACATGCTTTTTTAAGTTTGGTAAATGCTGGCATTTGCCACAAACTGCCACCTTCCCCCGTGGAACTCTTCCTGCTTTTACTAGTCAATTACTGTTTTTACAGAATGTAAACATCCAATTGTTTTCAAAACAATTGAGGCATGGTTCCTCTTTTACATTTTCCACTAAACATTATGAAGAGGTAAACTTTAGAAAATATGCTATACCGTAATCTGCTGCAAACAAATAAACATAAACAAAAGTATCCTTTAAAGTCATTTTTATATTTTTGGTAAACGTTATATTTGTTTCTTGAGTTTTATCAATGATGAACATTCTCGCTGAAGTGATTTACTAAAATAAACCAAAAGACCAATAAAAACTTAAGTTACCTATATCGTACAAGATAAAACACACCAGAGACGAATACGATGAACACAAGGCAAGCACCAATAACAGTTCCAATCATAATTCCTATATAATTAAAGAAAAATAAAGTAACGTCAGAGATGTGCATGCTAAGCGTTACCCATAGTGAAACATGCTACGGTGTGCTCAATTAGCTTAGAAACTCAATCCTGTTTATTTTATGCTTTAAAATCACAATGTTTTTAATTTTTGACGCTAACAAGTTTTTCCATTTTGTTTGCAACCACAAATTCTTAAAATCACTATCTATGAATATCTATTTTTTAATCTGTCTTTCCTTAAAACAAACGAACGCGCATCTGTATAAATAAGGATAATAGGCATTGCAATACTACCTGTAATGGAATCCTGCTCACGGTATGTTTCATCGAAATCAGTCTGGTTCAATCATGGCTGCTTCCGTCACAACTATTATTATGATAAATAGTCAAACTTTTTCTTGAGTTCACATGTTTAAGAAGACTTTATTTGCCATTTTGAAATCTAAATTCAGTTTGGTTTAAGAACGTAACTCGTCATAGCAAAATTTGTGTGTGGGTGTGTGTGTGTGTGTGTGAACTTACAAGCGATATATTCTGAGTGCATTTTTTAGTATAAAGAGACATTCTGAGAGCATTTTTACATGTTGGAGTATTTTCTTACATGTCCACAGAAGCGAAAATAGGCATTTTCACACACCCGGATTGCAACTGATCATCTGTCACACATCAGGACCACGGTCACTTTTTTCCTACAAACTAATCATTTGCATACATGCAGAAATGAACCTGATTTGATAAATATGTAACTGGTCCCCTGACAAATATGTAGCCTATAGCCCTTTAAGGTTACCCTCATATCTGTATATCCAGACCTCATTGGACGGCTAAGGAATTTCCTGGAAGAGCACTAAACGCAGTTATCAATTGCCATCGACCGGAACATTGGCCAGGCATTTCTTCCTAACCTCCACACTTTGTCTCTTCCTAATGGCTTGACTAGTAAACATATTAAAATCAAATATTACAAAATTTCCAAGGCTTTTTTTCCGCCTTCACCATCAACTTCAAAAAATAACCTATTCATGACGTAACCCATGAATAATAAATCTGCCTGCCAAAACAAGACCCGAAAAAAGAACTTATACCGATCGGCGCAATAAATACCATACAAATTACAAATTTTACAGGCAAATCGAGACCCAAAGCGGATCTTATCGCTCTGCTGCACACTCAACCTGAACATAAAGTCTAAATTTTTAATTTTCAACAATTTATCGCCATCGAGAACCCAAAGCGGATCTTGTAAAAGATCTGCGGATAAAATACCCATACAATAAACTTTCCCAGTCAATCGAAGACCCGAAGCGATCTTATATCGTCTGCGGCACACCACCACATAACGTTACTCACACATTTACCAGCCAAATTGAGATCCGAAGCGGACCTATACCGATCTGCCGACCTCTATACCATATATAAACTTCAAATTTACCTGCCAAATCGCAGACCCAAGCGGGTCCTTGTACCGCCCGCAAATACTATTTTCAATTTTCCTGCAAATCAAACCCAGCCGGATCTAGTACCGATCCTACAAACACTTTATAACACCATATAATGTAATACCATTTAAACTGCAATTTGATCCCACCCCGGATCTTGAAACAAACAGCAATTACCATAATATCTGCA
>JAMKCH010034016.1:0-15789 GCA_023653785.1 Ophioderma brevispina | reverse complement strand
CCGTCATTCCACCGTATTGAATTCGTAAATATCTTTCGGCCTTCCCTTTAAGCATCCGTTAATTCAATGCACTCTAACAGATTTTCAAGACCTGTTAACCCGCAATCCTTTGTAAAAATTACAAATAAAAATATTCCTTGACAACATATACTAACTTCATATTTTTTCGTCAATATTTCCGTTTTTACGTGACACTGTTAAAGCAATGGCGATTTAAATTTGGGATTTCTTGGCCGCCACTTCCCGTTGCCTGGTACGCCCTCTATATTCATGTTTTTATTTAAGTGTTATCCCGTCGTGTTTTTTAGTGCCTACCGCTCATGATGCGACGCATGTGTGGAAGTATGATCGCTTTGTATTTCTCCTCTTTTGAAACATTAATATCTTTTGTAAATGTACGTTCATGTTTTCGCTGGGCCTTATCGTATTGAGTCACATATTCAATGACGTAAATGTGCACAACAGTTCATAAACTTCAATCCTGCTGATTTTAAAGGATTTAAGCGGCACGAATATTTTCTCAACACTGGCTAATGAAAAGTAGGTTCAAAACCCAAAAAAAAAAAAAAGAAGCGAATAGAGCGTGTAGCCCCGGAGGCTACCCTCGCCCCAAAAAGGTACTGCGATTACCAACAAGATCATTTGGGGAATTTGTGACCAAGCAGATTTTAGCTATATGTATGGAAAGACATGGTTAAGGTCACACAACAAAACAGGTTACACGGTGTCAACAATTTTAAAGTAACAGGCTTGTATCCCAAGTCATAATTATGACCTGGCAAAGCATGCCCATGCAGCTTCATCTATGCACCCAGGAGTCTGGAAATTGGCTGGCACACCTTCATCTCCTCACCCTACCCAGATATCAGTAGAGCTGCGTACCGATCCACGCTGATTTCCCACTTGTATAAAAGACCAGCGCCATCTGTTGACCCAGTGCAAATTGGTCTTTTTGTTTTTTAGCACATTTTAAGCATGTGAACACATTTGCAACTATATGAGCAGGATATGCAAGAGCACTATCACCTCTGCAAAAATCATAAAACTCTTGCAGAATCTTGCAATAAGGACCTACAAAGTCATTGATTTTTATGTTAATAGCGCCCCCTATATCCCCATTTTCCATAGAAGACATGTAAAAAAAATCTTTGCCCGCAATAAATTTCGTATTAAAAAATTTACACAGGATGTAGTTATCATAGTAACTGAGATCAGCCACTTTGAAAAGGGCTCTAGTTAAGGTATTTATTTATTTTTTATTAAACTTTCTTTAGCAGGTAGCCTCCTTCCGTGACAGTTGCACTGATTTCCAGAGGCCCTGACCCATACATTGTACAGAAGGAACTTAATACAGATATAACATAAGATCAAAAATAACTAAACACATAAAAAATAAAATAGCATGAGGTATAAATGAATTATAGGCTCTACAGTAGTACAAAATACAATGTATGGCTTATGTTGGATTTACAAATGCGATGCTTTAAGCTGATATAGACTCATTGTATTATAGTTACAGCGATATCAAGAAGGAAGCTGTTCCTATTTTGGTTTCTCTCATATGGAACGTACGTTTCCCCGCATTTAGGTTTCCAGGTGGTTCCACAAGAGTTTGTGGTTTTGGACTTCTGGTACCCTTAAAATGGAACTGAGTGCAATAAAGTGACTGAGAGGAAAGTACCTGGGGCAAGACCTTTGAACATTTAAAAATAGCATTAGCATATGGGTATACAACCGATCATTAAGTTTGTTCCACTGCAGTGTACAACATAAAGCTTTCACGGAGAGGTTTCTTTTTAAATGTCAGCTGATAAACTTATACGAGCTAATCTATTTTGAAGAATTTGAAGTGTGTTCATAAGTTCGTTAGTACAGTTAGACCAGACAGGGCTGCAATAGTGCCAAATCTGGCATGACAATTGAATTAGCAAGCATAACAAGAGTATCCTTTTGGAATATAAATAATTTAAGTCTTCTTATAACACCACAAACGTTTAGAAATACATGCAGAGTCAGACATTTGATTGATATGAACACACAGGACATCAGAGGATGTCAAAAAATGTTACACCAAGATATTTAACTGGTCGCAACACTTTCAAGTTCATATACAGTGCGAGAAACATTTTGAAATTATTCTGGAGAACAGCATGCTACCAAATACCATAAACTAGGTTTTCTTGGCATTCAAGTGAGTTTGTTATCATCGAAACATTCAGAAATTTTGATTAAGTTTGATTGAAGTTCAAAATTCCAAGAGTTTGTGGGTTGTCTGAAGTACAAAGAATGGTGTATCATCAGCATACATAGTACACTTACAGTTAACACTATTTGAAAGATTATTGACAAAAATGATAAAAAGAAGAGGGACAAGTATAGAGCCTTGGGGGAGGAATCCAATGTTGATCTGTTTGGTTGAATCAGAAGAAAGGAGTAGAATTAATCTTGGCTGCCTGAGTTCTGTCACTGAGATAGGATCAAACAATGTAAGTGCGGGACCAGTAAACCATTTTGTGAAAGTTATCAATGAAAGAAGACTGGGTACACAGTCAAAAGCCTTTCTAAGGTCAAGAAAAATTGCACGGTTGCACGACCCTAATCCATATTTCAAAATAAAAATCCTGTACCTCAAGACAAAGTAGTAGTGTGGAAATCATTAGCACGAAAAAACCTGATTGGTGGTATCAGAGAGAAGGCCCATTGTCAACAAGGTACGAATACAATTAATTGTGAACAGCTCTTTCCCATGTTTTAGAAATAAGTGGCAGAACGAAATAGGTTCGATAGTGCCCCACATTTTCAGACTTTCACCAGTTTTAAATATAGGGGTAACTTTGGCCTTTTTTCCATGTCTGCCGAGGAAAAACGATGTAGTAAGGGAAAGTTGCAAAAAAAGGAATATTGCTTATATAAGGAGGCAGCCCAAGCTTTAGAGTTTACACTGAAAGATAAATCCTGGAGACTTATTATAGCACATATCACATATTGCTATAAAACAAAACTTGGAGAAAACATTACAGAAATAGAAAATGAGAATCACAAGTAGGGATAAAATTATTTGTAGGTGATGTGCTATCTGCTATATGAGCATCATCAAACTTATCTGAAAGAGAAGAAGAAGAAACAATAGAAGTGAAATAGTTATTAAAAGCCTTGCAGTATTCTTTAAGCTGAAAGATGTGAACATCATCAGTCTTAACAGAATTTGAAGTAGATGATGCTTGTGAGGTACAGCTTTGAGAGTAGACATTAATTTTGAGTTGTTAACATTGTCCAGCAATAGAAAGCAGCCAGTTAGAATCTCTTTTTAAGAAGTGGACGCATATTGTTGCTTATTGCGATCAAAATTAGCCATATGCCAATCATTGGGGTCATTTAGATTTATGAGCTCTAGCGAAAAAAATAGTCACGGTCTTTGCAAAACAGTCGAAATTCACTAGTTGATCCATTTTCTGGTTGAGAGCCTTTCATACGTTTTTCCCAGACTGGCGACATGGGAGCATCACAGGCTTTACAAAATAAATCTTTCCAATATTCCAAGCAATATCAAACATCATACAAGTATGAACTGATCCCAGTTAATATTCGAAATGTATTAACAAAAGCACTCTCATTTTAAAATTTTTATTGATTCTTGTCTTAGAATTTTAGGAGATGGCTTAATCTGAGTATGTAATTCCGAAACAACATACTAAGAGAATGATAACTAAGACCCAGACTGTGAACACCAGAGGTAGGAATGTTTCTGGTTGAGACACAAAAGCAAGATCAATAATGTCTTATTTTTCAGTAATGCGGTCTAGAATTTATCAGTTGAGTGAGTTGTGAATGGTTAGCAATATTAGATACCTTGTAGCTGAGCTGATTTACAAATAACAAGATTAAAGTCACCTACAATAATAATATCATCATAAACAGAAGCACAATTTTGAAACATATAATCAAATTTTTCAACATAGTCAGCTGTAGCATCAGGACACAATGACAGTGCCTATAATAATGGTTTGTTTGTGGCAGATTGATTTCAATCCAACAAAAGATTCCACCAAGTTAATGAGAAGGATCACTGATTCTTGTTGAAATTAATACACTCATTAATATAACAGGCATACCACCTGATTTGGTATTGTTCTGTCAAGGTAGATGGTGGACTAGAAAAATGATAAGGGTACCAGGTGTTAGGCACTACGGGTGGATGTAGAAACAACGTGATGCAATTCTTTTTAGGGCCAAAAAAAAGGTCAAAATGACAAAATAAGGAAAAATCATAGAATGGTGATGTATTTATTCCACTTTCATATGTAAAAGGTTAATAGTATTAATTTCCCCACTATATAGCTTTAGATTCAAGAAAAACATTGAATTTGAAATCTGTGGTCAAATAGATCCCAGAATGGACCAAAAAGGGGTCAAAAATTGGACCCAGATAATGGTAATAAAAATCATAGAATGGTTGAGGTAATGCCAAACGTGGCATTTTTAAATGGGAATATTTTTTCCCCTACTATATAGCGTAAAGTTCAAGATTAAATGTTGGAATCTTGGGTCAAAATAGCCCAGAAATGGCCAAATGGGTCAAAAGTGACTAAAAGGGGTAAAAACCAACGCGAAAATGGTATGGTTTTGTTAAGGAGAGAGAATGGACCTTGCACCCCATTTTCAAGAATAACTACCACCAGACTGGATTTGGCTTCATCTTCACAGAGGAGATACAGATGACACACCACATGAAGCGTGGATAGAATTATAAACAAGTTCTTTATTGAATTTACATAAGAATTACTGCTGTAGTTTAACACATACACCGTCGGACTAATGAAGAGGCAGTTTGTTGCTTTGCATGCGCATTCAAAATTAATTTTAATTGTTTTTAGTTTGAATGCGTCATCACAATTATGTGCGTAGGGACGCCAACGCACCGACCATGGCTTTTCTACGCCAGCCTAGCACGGACGCGCATGCATTAACAATAACATCACAGGTAGCAGTTTAAACATTAAGCCAGGAATTTCTATGATCAATTGCAATTTAAAAACTGGTATTCATATTTGGTAGTAGTGAAATCCAAAATTGAAAAATTTGGATCTAAATTACACCCAATTTTTGCTCCAAAACAATATTACAAATAAGGCACACAAAACTTACCTATCTGCCGTTCATGGTAAAATGTTTAAAAGTGTCTAATGCACCAATATAGTTAGTCTCTACCTACCAAAAACCGACGGTGTAATTTAATGTACTGTTCTTATCAGGGGTTTGAACAAAATGTAAATTTCCCGGGAAGATAGTCGCATTTCTCAAGATTTCCCACATATATCTTATGTATGAATTTCCCTCCAAAAACTAAGTTTCCCGGGAAGGAGCTTCCCAAATTCCCCACTTTTTCGAGCCCAAATGCTGTTTTAGAATATTCAGCAACCATAAATAGTGCAATTTCCAAAATTGGAACTTTCAAGATTCATTTACATGGTAAAATGCTGTTAAGATTGTGTTTTGTTTGGTGTTGTGTAATTAGCAGCCAAAAAATATTAATTTAGCGTTACTTCTACTAACATTTGCAATGAAAACTTTGAAAAGAGATCAAAATGTCCACACCAAATGGTCAAAATTTCACCCAATACTGCACAATTGTTCGGTCCTTTTTCCTGAATTGGGTAAAACACTTGTATCCTGTGGCAGAATAGTTTGTTTTTCAGATGAAACTTCCTATAATGGTTGTTAAATCTAACATTTTGGTTGTATTTTTGCCTAAAGCGCCTGGCCCTTTCACAAAATATGTAATGTCTTTAATTTGGTCTCACCTGCAGTCAGTCAATACACACAACGCCCTTGGAGAACAGAGATTATTTTTACACATAAAAATAACATACCCCAAAACAGACCGGGAAATCGATACGAGGTAAAGACATCCAGGTACTTTTGTAGGCCAACTTTTAAGTTTGCCATAACTTTAATCACAAATGTGGTGTATTACATGAAATATTTTTGACTCGTACTCACTGATAACCACAACCACAGAGGTTATCGACCGGTCAAACGGTGTGCATAGCGTGGAAACATCAAGTGTTCTTGTGTGGAAACGCCATGTCCGTCGTCTGCTGATTACGCGTCCGCCGGCGACGCGAAATTATAAAACGTTCTGTTTACCCATAAGGAAGCTGATTTTGGTCTTAATTCATTTTGGGGAGGCTTTTGTATATAAAAGCCTTCAAACCATGCAAAAATATCGATTTTGAAAAATCTTGAGGGCGCACTTTTTTCAAATTGCCAGTGTCTCTTAAAATGCTCACAACTGTTTTAGTATTATGGGTAAGTATGGGCCTATAATATGGAAGTCTGAATCTCCAGAGCAACTGTACTAAGATTGCCTTCAACAGGGCCTGCGTGCAAATCACTTGCTGGTCCGCAGTGCAGAACATTGACAATGAAGGAGGAGCTGCGACCTTTTACAAATTGCTTCATACAGGCTACTCATGCAAGTGAAAACATCTCCCTGGGAAGAAACATCCACCAAACTCGGATCTATGGTGAAATTACCTTCCTATCCACAATTGTGGCACAGAAGAGAGTACAGTTCGGTGGCCATTGCTTTCTAGTCAAGACAATTATATCAGACCTTTCTTCTGTGGAGTCTTCCTTTAGTCAAGAGGTAGCAGACCATAACCTCCCTGAATATGGCCAGGCAGAGACACAGCTTTAAAGTGGAAACAGCAATGCGGCATAAGACTTTGAAAAGTAAATGCATGGATCTTGACAAAAATCGGAGGATGATGATATGATAATATTGTCCTCAAAAGATAACCATAGTTTTGTCCATTTGAACGTCTCCGTTGTAATTCCATCTGCCCCCAAAACTCAGCAATGAAGTTGCAATGTTCATAGACTGTGTTTAACTTGCTGTAAATAATCTGGTCGGTTTATGCATCAGATCCATCCGTCTGTTCATACATCTATTACACAGTCCATGATGAAAAACGTCGCCGTTGAAGCCCTGTGAAATTTCGTTCCAATGATCGGGGGAAATCTTCAATGTTTTTGTTAGTTATGAATGAGGGCGGGGGACTCGGCTACCAACGATATCAAGCATAATTAATGAGCATTATATAGCGGGCTTTGTGCCAAGACATCTCCCGATTCGGGGCTTCTTCAAACAGGGCAACTGCAGGAAAGTCCAAAAATTTGAAGCGGTTGATCTAGGCATAATGGAAAACGCCACAATTATTACACCCGAATGCAAGTCCAATATGGTAAGAGTATAGAGGTTTAAACCTCCAGGATTTGCCATAAAAAATGTCGCCTTATGATAAAATGTGTGAAAGATGATTAGAAGGAAAGAATCGAATATTACTCGCCAAAACTGTAGCGAGCAAAGGCCAAAGAGAGAAAAACTGGATACGGAACGATGCAGAAATCTTGAGCTTCATCATTAATTCCGAATTTTGACGGGAAAGTAGGCATCAATGATAGAATGGTGTATTTGCTACAACTTATCCTACGATTGCGCATGTGGGGAAATTTTTGCGTTCTAACATGTAAATACAAAATTCCACAAGACACACAAACCCCTGGGGTGATCAAATAACATCATTGAATGAGCAGCCCCATTCGATACGGGCGGCGAAATTGTCCACACAGTTTTAGAAGTTGCAGTCATGTGACGTGCACAGTGTCTTTTGTGGAACAATTTGTTTAAGTTAGTAGAAAGCATATGACATGGATCGGGAAAGTACTATCATAATGGGGAATAAGCTGTGTATATCTTCATCTCAATCCAGCCATAATTGTCAACTGGTGAGAGGTTCAAGTACTGGGCAGTGGAATCATGAGTCCCATATGTGAGCCCTAGTAGTTTACCAGGTTCAAGTAGGTGCATGAATGATAAATAATTGTAAGAGGGTACTTTCTCCACTGTTCTTTGCAAAGATTATAGCATAAGAGATTCAAAACTTTTCCAATTACAAAAATAGGAACCAGGGGAGAACATGATTTCTATGGAACGTGCAATATCTTGGCCACATCGCTGCAACATCTGAATCTTAGCTCCACACACCATGTTCAATCCCATTGTCAGGAGTCATGCCTATCATAGCCGATCATGTTTTGGGATGACAAAGTGAATTGACCAAACAAAAATAATCTAGCCCCAGTATTGGGCTTTATGAAGGAAGAGACAGGGATATCATAATTATGCACTATTACTTGCACACGTGGACCTCAGAAACAAAAACATCAGAAAGTAAATATTAAGAAAAGAGCAGTCTCAACATCACTGGATGGACTTTCTTTTGTCGGCACCCAGGCAAAAAATCAAGCTCCGCTTTTATGGATTACTGTTTGTGGGGGGGTGGGTGGTGGGTGGGGACTTAAAGACACTATCGTGATTTGAAAAATATGAAATTTGCAGGAATAGCTTCAAGTGAGGATACGTCTGTTAGAATTCTCATAAGAACGTTTCCAACTGACGACTTGACAGAAAAGGAAGAGAACCGGCAGTGTTCCAAAATACGATTCTCCATTCATGTACGTGTTGTAGTAGTGTCCGACACGGGACAGTAGTAATGACTAAAATTCCGCTTTCTGTCCTGATTAGGTTGCTTCTGGTCTTATCATTTGCAGGGTATGTTAGGATAACTGTATTGTTACCATAATGCAAAAAAGCTGATTTTTTGATGATTTTTCGATTTTCTGATTTAGCAAATCATATAGTGTCTTTAAGGGTGTATAAATTCCAGTCGTAACAGTGGAGAGTTTTGATGACTTTGACAACGTCATTTTGAAAAGGCCAATGGTTGACAAAACGATTCAATGATGACCAGCATGGGCAATCGTTTTACCAAGTGCAAATCTAAGTGGTTGCCAGCTAACATAATTAAATGTGCAAACATGCATCGTATTTCCAGTGGTTTCTCAAAATCTAAACTTTTAGAGTATAACTGACCAATTTACAACTTTTAATGCTCATCTTTTGGGTCCATTTTGACCTCTTTTTGGCCCTTCTGGGGTAACGTTTGGCGTCAAATTTATTAAAGATCACACTCACTAATAGCCCTGTCCCCAGCCCGCAGACAGAATATTGGGTCTGTAGAAGGTACTATATCTCCTTCCCGTGAAATCATAGGGACTTAAAGAATTTAATTTAGATCTTTTATGAGTGAAAAAAGTGCATTTTAATTTATTCATTTTACACATATTCTAGAAGGCTTAACCGATGGGTATTGGAATCAAGATGACTCAATTGAGATGAAAATATGAAATTGGGCAATCCCAAAGGACTGATATATCTAACATTTCATCCATTGAGTAATTACAAATGAAGTGTAATTATATTGGTAACATCTATATTTTTTTAATTTTACCTCATTTGGGTAATTTTTGACCGTTTGTGGCCCTTCTAATGGTAAATTTTGACATAAAATTTCTATACTTAATTTTGCTATGACTTGCATCTAAATATTGAAAAAAAAATATTACATTTCAATTGAAAATTTGCTGAATATCGTCGGGTGTATTACATAATGACGAGGATGTTGCATTTTATTCATTTTTACGAAAATTAAGGGAAAATTGGTATCCTATTACCAATATCTTCACACTGCCACGTGCCGGAACTCTGGAAGTAATTCATAATTAATATCTTAATTAGATATTTATTAATTTTTGACCGTGTTGCCTAACAAAGGTTTTGATGGGAATACATAGGGAACAGAGGTTGTGAAGCAATTTGTCATAGAAGTGTATTACGTGATTTCACAGCGGGCTTTTTAAATACTGTGTAAAAAAATTCTTTAATTAAACTGACACAAGCAAACGATGAATAATTTATAAAATATCACTGTTACTAGAAATTTATATTAATTCTACAGTTCAAAGCGGTGCATCTCGCAATCCACCTCAACATCCGTCATTATTGTAATAACCCATTGGAGAGATTCGCGATGAAGGACGGGTTGACGGGATTGTTCGGAAAACGCCGGATAGTGTAGTACTAATGACGGATGCTGAATAACGCTGTCACTTTGTCATGACGATAATAGCCGAATGCGTTGGTGGATGGATGTATTACTCATTTTATAAGTAAGAATTCATGAATATTAGCTAAAATAAACTGTCCAGTTGTTAATTTGTTTCTTAATCAGATGTATTTGTTGAATCCGTCTGTGGGGATGTGTACGGACAATCTGGAGTTAGGATTTTCAACACGATTTCGCAGAAAGAAAAAATTGGTATTTGTTTACATCCGTCACTATGTAATACACCGCGACGATATGTTACAATTTCAGGTGATTTTCCATTTTGTAATTCAAAGGTCAAGATTTAGTTATTTTAATCTATTTACAATATATTAATTAGAAAGGGAGTTTTAAATGTGATTTGAAGAACTGTTAATTATCTTGCTATTTTGAACTTTTAACAACTTATACTTTGGGTCAATTTTTGATCCTTTTTGCCCTTTCTGGGGTCAAATTGGACCCCATTCAAAACAGTCAAATTCTACTGAATCTACGCCTATAGAGTGGAGCAAGTGAAATACTATGCATTCAAATAAAATGGTCGACTAAATACATCATCACCATTCTATGATTTTGCAATTTTAACCATTTTTGGCCCTTTCTGGGGTCAATTTTGGCCCCAGAGTCCAATATTCAAATCTTCTGCGAACCTACAGTAAGATAGTGGGGAAATTAAATACTATTATATTGTAATAGAATTTGAAATAAAAATCATCACCATTCAAATTGATTTTTACCCTTATTTTGGTCAATTTTTAAACCCTTTCTGGGGTCAATTTGAACCCCAATTCGAACATTCAATTTCTGCTTTATTCTAAAAAGCTAGATTGTGGGGAAAATAAATACTATTACATTAAAATATGAAATTATGATATTAAACATTGACAGTTTACTTATTGGGATTCAAATTTTGACCTTTTTTGGAGTTTTTTAAAATAAAAAAGAATTGCACACTTGTGTTTGTATATCCCACCCCAGGTGATGACCCCCACATATTTACCCAACATGTGGAGGCAAGGAAATTTTGTCTACTCTTCCATCTACCCCTTGGTTCCCAAAACTGTCGGGCGACGTACTATTGAAAACAAGTGTGTTGCCGGTGTTTTTATTTGTTTTGCCAAAATAAAATGGGACTTCAAAACAGCTGATGAGTGACTATGTCTGGTGGTAAAAACATCATAAGAAAAAACAAAATGTTGCTTGAGGAGAGCGATTGGAAGATTTGGAATTAGCAAGAAAAATATGGGCTATCATGATAAGGTTGGAGGAAGGCTACAACCTTCAACCAGAGTGCTTCAATGTATGGAAAGTGTGTGACAAAGAACTGTTGATGACGATAGGATCGGCATCATAGCCCGAAGTAGGCCTAGGGCAGGAATGAGCAATGTAGGAAGTAGTATTTATGATAAGCAATTGCAAGTAGCTAGACACCGAATAACCTCTAGACATTGTCCTTTGAGAAAGGATAGGTAAATTCATGCAGTGGCATTTGCTGACCACTGACGACCTTGATCCTAAGCTGGATACGCCCATATTGGGCCTGTGGTTTAATTGTGGTTCTTTGACAAAGTTTAGTGATATAAGCAATTCTGGCACAGGAAGGAATTATCATGGCAGGAAATAGTACCGTGGTGATTATGGAAATTCAAATCGCTATTTTGGATCCAACAAAGCGTAAAAACAAAAACAAAGCAAAGGTTCTCCTGGTCATGTCTGCGTGCATTAATAAATGCTGTTTTCGAATTGGCATATTCAGTTTTACGATCATCGCGGGTAATAGACTTGTAATTACTATGTCAATGGATTCAGCAGGAACTTACCTTGAAGGACAACCATAGCATAGTTGAATCAATCATACTGCTCAAGTAGCAGCAGGAGGGAAACGGGGTTCGTTCAACAGTGGACCCGACCATCATAGATGATGATGATACGATGATGATCAATTATTTTTTTTTTATTTTACGTCTTCATCCCATTAGGAATTGTTAGTTTTGTGCTCTTGGGGACCCCAAAACCCTTTTTTTAAAAAATGCTGTTTCTTCTAATAAAGATATAGATTTCTGCCATTGTCTTTGGTACAAGTACTCTCAGCACGAATCTGCCCACAATGAGCTAAAATGGGGAGGTGATATAGGCGGGAATTGTACAGAGCTAGTATGGGAAACTGGTCGCACGCAAAAGGTTGTTTATCCATGTGCGATCGGCATTACTGGTTTTTTGTTTACGCAGATGATAGATATGGTAAGGTATGCCAGAGAATACACATGATTTTAGAAACTCCTAATTTTTAGGCTTCTAGCAGCGATCGACCACGAACAAACACGAAGTCATTATAAGATCATCGTTCAGTATAGGCTTTATAAGTTATAATCTAAACACAGTTGCGCTAAAAATATTCGGATCGGCTAACTGGGGTGTGGTTTTCTGCCTAAAACCTACAACCCCGCCAAAAAAAAAAAGCTCGCTGTATGCTCCGGATGGTCTGTGATGGCTATAACATGGGTGGCGATTGCAAAGCTTTCCAACTGCTTGGACTTCACAGATGTATGTCGAGTTTGGGGAGTGGCTCTGCGGGGAGAGGGTACGACGCGCTATATTTTTTATTATTCGAATGGAGTTGGCGAAAATACTAATAGTATGTATGACATTCGGAGGATGATATTACAACGCCAGTTGTTCATCATACCTCCGGGGGGCGTTGGTAACTGAAGTTCAAGAAAACGTACGATTCTCAGGCTTGTTACAGCGTTGTATCAAACGATTATTTTGTGTTGGCCCTCAGTGAACTAAATAATTCCGATGAAGCGAATTGAACGAAGAATAGTTCATGCTGTTTTATACACTGTTAGAAATTCCGTAAATTAAGCAGACAATTTTCCGGAAATTTACGAAAATATGTTTTTGACAAACATAAAATAAAAAAAAATAAAAAACATAAAAAAATGTTAATTACGGAAATATTTCAAAAATTTCTGGCAGTAATATTTCATGACTTTGTTTTCTTAAATTCTGTTAAAATACAATTTTTTCCCATAATATGAGCCAATTTCGTAAAATTACTGTCAAAGTTCCGTTTCTTTGATGGAAATTCTGTTAAATTTACACAAAAAAGATGAAATGGCTGCGCCAGGACATTTCCGTAAATTTACGGAAATTTTCTAACAGTGTAGCACCAATTATCTCCACGCGGCGCGACTGCATTTCAAAGTATTTGCCTGTCCTTTTTTCTTTAGAGACTCTTTAGGCTTGCTACCTGGGCCTTAATGAGTGATAGCATATGCCCGGCGTTACACCGCTGCGGTCATCGGTAATAAACTGCCTGCTTCCACCAGCATCACCACCGTGCGCGCTGCCATATTATGAAGTTGTAGATTCTCTCGGGCGAACCGCTTTATTTGCCTTGATCTTTGTTGTTTACTATATTTGTATGTTATTTTTTGTTAACAGGGGCACACGTCATACTGACTGTACGTTCCAAAAAACAATTGACATAAAAAAAGTACTATACTGGATTTACTCAAAGCGTTATAAAAGACACAATGAGCAATATTTGATGGAAATTGCGATGACAGTGACAGTGAACTTCTGTCGATGTTAATGATATGCACGATAGTACTGACAGGTGAAGGGGCACTCCCATTTGAGTTGATGCGTAAGCCCTCTACAGCATCGTGCGGTCACCAATGACCCCTATAGTTCGGAAACCTTACCCAAAGACCCCATATTTCTTTTAAATTTTGACCCTGTCACCCAAAGACCCCTATTTGGGGATGGAAATTCTTAAAGTCTTCTAACGTCTTTGAAGTCTTAAAGATCTCTCGTAATTGTATATGATGTCAATGTATTGGTATGTGGTTGTGTAAATTAAGACCCAGGTAAATACCCACCAATGTAGGTGAACATCGGCACCTGACATCGGCACTTTCAGACAGAATCGAAGATGTTAAATGTTATAGGCCTACTTCAGGCCCTGAAGATTTTATAACACATGAGGGACTTTTGCCGAAATGCCGACCTGCAGCTGTATTAAGGAGAGAGACAGGAGTTCTCCACGCACTGCGCGTTATAAAAAATGAAAAACCTGTGCTCTTTTAAGTGTGCGAACATAACACTGATGTCGAAATCCATTTTACCTTTGGAATTACGTCTGTGTAACACATAAAGATCACAACGAAAGTATTTAGCCATAGGCAGAACTCAAGGAGTTTTTTTCTATGTTCATTGAAGTCGCAGTTCGTGATTATAGCAACCTATGTGTGCATTTGTTCTTGTTGTCTAGATCTTATTGAGAAAGGTTATTGCAAAAGTTCACTTGATTCAGATCTTAAGGTTTGGGGGTTATGAGTAAATATTCGTATCACAGCCCCGATAGACCACTGTACTGGAATTTCTGTCATTTACGGACAGAAAAATTACAAAACATTGCGAATTTCGTGAATTGTCTTGTTCATATGCTACAAAAATATCAACCTTCTTAGGTAAGTCGAAGGCGAGACTATGCGATCACGAAATGCCCTTAAATTGACATTATCTTCTCTAGGTCTTTCTTTTCTTGAAGGCGTGACACTGGAACCACCGTCGACGACGATTTTGTGTGGTAATTTGTTCAATTAATGAAATAGAAATAGAATATAGGAGATTAGCACTGAGAAACCACCTGGTGGAGTAGAGTAAATAGTTTTCCCTAGCACGCGATCTCGGAGAGTGGCTTACTAATAATAATATACCGCTAAATAAATACTAATATAACTTTTGACTAAAGCAACATGGGATGGTAGGCCCAATATTAGCCGGGATGTTCATTTCCCCCTATTCCTATACTTAAAGAACATAATCAAACACCTGTAATCAATATAAACGAAGGTAGCTTATCCCGAAAAGCTAGTGTCGATAAGTGACACCGTCTTTGGTTTACAAAACAACCGTTTTTTGTAAGAATATTTGCTGTCCTGGAGTCTCAGTAAACATAGACAAAACCAAGATCTGGTGTTTAAAACGGTGTGGCAGGTTAACGCGCATAGAAAAATTGTTCTACGAAGGTTCGAAAATTGAAAGTTGTAATATGTTTAAATAACTTGGTAATATGTTTGCTTCGCCTTTTATTTTGATATACCGCTAATAAATACTAGTAAATCTTATAACTAAAATCACAAATGAAGGGACGGGTAGGCAATATAAAGGATGTCCTCTAAACATATTCAACAACTGTTAATCATCAATAAACGGAGGGAGCATGCCCGAAAAGCAGTCAAAGAATTTTCAATTAAAATCTAAACAGGTTTTTTTTATGTCAGTGACATTTCTAAACTAATAAATACCTAACTAAAACAAATAATAACAAAATTGTTGCCATGTTTTCTCAATCAAGTGCGCCGTTATGCCAAAACGTGATTGTACAGTTGGACATCAGTGTATTAACAAAGCCGACTCTAAAATAGGCCTACCCGCAGAGTACAATTTAAGTTTGTATGATCATGACATTTGAAAAAAGGTCGGGGACATTGCGCCCCGAGTTTCATTTGATAGTTTCCTACGTCTGCCTACTACTGTTATATAAACTGACATCTATTTCATGGCCATTCATCATGACAGATAGGTAATCATACATCCCTATATAATATACTAGTCGGCCGATAATCGACCGATAAAGGTGGCAAACTGTTTTTAATGACAATGAAAGTTGAATTCATAAAGGAAAAATAAAACCCACAAGATTTTTGTCGAGATGTTAAAAAAAATCATTTCCCCATCCACAAATTTCCTGGCGATAGCTTCCTTG
>JAMKCH010034015.1:0-96757 GCA_023653785.1 Ophioderma brevispina | reverse complement strand
ACAACCCAACCATAAAACTGGAAGAAGTTAGACAATTCATCGACTCATGCTCAAGTCAATATTGGTAAGAAGGAGTTTAACAAGACGTTTGAAGGGGAACGTGCCTGATCGCTACACTATTTGATATTGAGGGCGTTATTCCCTTCCGTAATGCCATTATAAAAGAAAGACTTAACATCCCTGACCTTTAACCTAGGGACCTGAAAGTTATATAAGCTAGATCGAGTATGATAAAAATGTAAATCTCTAACTTAAGTAAAAAATTGATTGAGATAGATGGGTCCAACAGAGTTGAACATATGGCTGAGTCGTAAGTTGCCTAACTCTGTTTTGGAAATTCAAGAGATTCCACTGAATCACTGACCAAAGTGCGTTTGGACTAATATGATCCCTGGGTGACATATGCAGGAGATAAATACGAAGCATCTATTTGAAAGGTTTGAAGCTTATCTGACAGCTTCTTACTATACCACAGTACCACGAGGTACAACAGTAGTCAAATTGACACTGTAATCGCCGGAACTGAGGGTCCTAACGAAGTTTACGATTAAACTACTGTGAGTGTCTATATAAAAACTTGAGTTTTCCCAGTACATCACCTTGGTAATGAATGGAATTACACCATAGAGTCACCTGAAAGGGTTTGATCAAGAGTCACCCCAGATAATTAATAGCTTGTTGAGATTGTATTTTTGGTCAATTCAAAAGATGATATGAACATCGGTTGACCTTTTTTCACTGTTTTTTTGGAAACAAATAAATACATTCAGTTTTGCCGGCATTCAAAGAGAGCTTGTTGTCATTAACCATTATTACAAGATTTCAGGTACAAACCTGAGGATTCTGGAAACAACATCAGGGTCTTTGCCAATGAAATAAAATACTTCATCTTCGTAGAGAACAGTCGTTCTCTTCAAAGCAGAGGACCTAAAGCTCCCCTGGGGCAACATCCCCACAGAGATTTTGGAATCAGTATGACTACCATCTATGAAACCAGCTGCTGTCTATTGGATAATAAGAGATGAACCAAGCCTAGTTATTCCCATCGCCTCACGTTTTTACCAAAAGCGCGAATGGTTAACGCGCTGTCGACACGCTTTTTGGACATCCAAAGAAGCATGCGACATAATTTCCTTTGGACAGCTCATTCTAATGTAGTCAGTAAGATATAGTATACATGATTCTGTTGACTATCCAGAAACAAAGCCTGATTGATTGTTGTGAAAAGGCAGAATGGAGAAGGAACGGGAAGAATAAGCAGCATGAGCAGATAAGTCAAAATGAGTCAGAAAGCAGAATGACAGAAAAGCAAATGAGCTTTTACGTTCTGCTTTTCTGCTCATTCTGCCTTTCACCACCGCAAA
This sequence comes from Ophioderma brevispina, assembly GCA_023653785.1. NCBI lineage: Eukaryota > Metazoa > Echinodermata > Ophiuroidea > Amphilepidida > Ophiodermatidae > Ophioderma > Ophioderma brevispina. Next base: position 95,393 of record JAMKCH010034015.1, on the reverse strand, counting down.
TCAGCGCGTTTAGGGGTCAACGACGATTCTTGATCCTTTCCTTGACCTCTAGAAAATTTGAATACGGTAAAGTGCCACTTTTTCTGAACGTCATGATTTTGGAAAAAGGGAGTGTGTATTGATGCAAAAGGTGTTGTTTTTGAAAAGCACCGACTTTTGTGCATAGCCAATGTTTCCTCTTGTCAAAACTTTTTAAAATTGTCCAATCATCCAGTTTCTAAGGGAAATTATGCAACGAAATATCCTTGGATTTTAGGGGGCAACTTACTTTTGGGGAACGTGTGTATCTCTATGCTTCCAATGGCTAGACTATCATTGTGAGCAAATTGAGAGAAATTATATACTTTCTGAAAAATGCCAGTGCCGCTTTAATTCATAGTAACAAAGACTTGAATGCTAAAGTTTCATAAACACCCGGTGTTTTCTTAAACTCTGTTCAATTTACACGAATTACTCCGATAAATGCATCAAAGAGGTAAACCCTTGTATGTTGTACACCTTAAAAGTTATATTGTTAAATATATGTAAAGATGTTGTTTCGATCTGGACATAGGAAGAAGCGGACCTACAACACACTATAGTTTCAAGGGCAGATATCAAGAATAACAAAATGTCAGAATTTGTGCCCAAGGGTGCCCCCCAAATTGTAGTAGTTGACCTTCGGTTACGAATTAAGAAGCGGTTAAGGAATGAGATGGTTCGTCGGTGTACCTGTGTAAACCATATATAACAACAATGTCGTGTTCAAGGATTACAGCGCTTGTATTTATTATAGAATATAACCTACGGTACTGAGGATATAGTCGGTACGATGGAGCCACAAAAAACATTTCTTTGATAATCGTTTAAAGCTTTTATATCTCTGGTTGTGGGGTATAATCAATGGGTCCTATAAAGATGATATTTCAGGTTGGGAGTGTGAGAAATTTAAATTTATCTGCTTGTACAATTTTTGGGACCACCCTCAGAGATACCAATTCAGCGGTAGTAGACCGATTATAACTATGCCAACGTACTAATAAACAACATAAAAGGTTTTAGCCTTTCAAATAGCACTAAAAACATCGGGGTTTATTTTTGTGTGGTCATTCTGTTTTTTTTTTTTTTTTTTTTTGACTCATCACCGGGTAGTAGTCAACTATGTACACTACCCCGAAATAGTGGTCAAATTTGAACACAAAAAGGGTCAAAATTTGACTACTTTTGTAGTAGTAGTATGGTCGATAGTGGACTAATACCCCGGTACATGACCAAAAATGACCCCGGTGTTTCAAAGGTTATCGACAACACTCTTGTACAAATAATTTAAAAACAAAAACCGTCGAAAAAAACACCCACGAAACACATTTTAAAAAGGGCAATAGTGATTTTCGGATCGTACATAAAATTCTATTTAGAAAACTTTGGGTCAAGTTGATATGAAGAAATAACAAAACACCGAACCCAAAACCATTTCCCGTGTACTAAAGTTCGGACATGTTTTGAACATATATAATAGGGTTTGCGGTTAAAAAAATAATAAGGATTTTCGTGGCTGTTCCCGCTTTTTGATGAGGGCTGTGGTATATTCCGGTGTGGCAAGAGAATAGTCCGTCGGGCTCACAGTCCGGAAAATTCAATGGTGAACAATAGGCATCGATCATGACTCTTTATGGCAACATGAGGTTCACGCTTTAATTCCGTTGTCGTCTATCGAGCCCGGGGACGATGAATCCCGCCGGACCATCCCTTAGCGGGTTATATTGACCGATCACGAAGGCTTTGTCATGGAGCACAATTTCAACTTGTAGTTGAGACGGTACACGTCTTGGTCATATGACTGCCTATTGCTATAGTCTTTCATCTTCCACGAGTCAGTGCGAAGTTGTAAAACGGCGTATACAGATGCAGTAAGGTTAGTGAGACGCCCATGCCCAGCTGGGTCAAGAAATAAGTTCAAAGGCCACTCGATCGATACGGGCTCATCATTCTAGCAGGCATTGGAAGTTCTTTTTTGCTATTAAACTTTAGGTGAATGAAAAGTATTGTTGTGACGCGGTGCATATTTCAGCGACTAGTAAAGGTAAAGGTACAGTAGCCGCGTAGGAAAGAGCGTGGCCTAGCGGTTAGGGTGCTAGCCGGGCGAAAAATTACCAAAAAACCCGGTTTCGAAGTCCCGGCGGGGTCAATTGCTGGGATTATTCGGGTGCTCAATTCGTGGGATTTAATCGGTATACGAGATTTGGCAACTGAATCATGAAAGCATCCCGTCCTTCAGAGGGGACGTTAAGCCGTAAGTCCCGTGTACAGGGAGTACAGGGCTTCATACAGAGAGTCACAACTGTATATGTACATCGCAGTCAGGGCCGAATAAGAGTAGAGTGTAAACCCCGACTGTTCCATATCCGCCCCCATAGCCAATCTAAAAAAAAGGGGCCACGTTTTGGAGCGCCATCATGATACACACCCGCCTCGGATCTGCTACTCAGTGATACATCCCACCCACCACAAAAACCAGACCAATGACTGTGGACGCTAAGAAGGAAGACATGAAGCAGCTGTAATGTTATCATTGTTACGGTCAACTTGACCAAGGCCCAAAACACCTCTAAACTACGGATCCAAACTCCTGAATAACTGACCAACACCCTGTAAACTTGATTACAAATATAAACCCAAAGTGTTTATTTTCAATTATGTGTTTAAAATCAATCTCATTTAACACATCGATTGAGTATCCAATAATTAAAAGATTTATCTAGAATAAAGGTGTTATTAATATAACTACTAAAACTACTACCTGGTGGTGTATGCCGCGACGCAGGCTGCAGCAAAATTACAGAAAGTTTGCAGAAACTTGCAAAGAGTCCTGGCGAACTTCCAGCGTTTAAAAATTTTAATTCCAATTAGTTGGGACGTGGTCTCCAAGGACAAGACTTGTCCTTACTGAAGAAAACCAGCTCCTATTGACTCCCGATGCTCGGAAGTCGACTAAATATAAAAGTCCCAAAAGGTTGTTAAACTGTTTATCCTTGGATAATTCAGAGGCCACAAAATACGGAACGAAGAACGGCTACACAATTCGACGAAACTACTGGGAGTGAGGACTACGATGAAATGTCCCCTACGGGAAAGTCAGTGTATAACTACTACTGGAAATGACTGTCACTCTTTCTATCCCAACTTGGGAAGCTAAATGTGCTATACTCTGCTTAATAACTTGGAGCCAGAGGTTATTGAAACATCTGCCTGCAACATTCGCTCAATTGCTTTTTCTAGCATCTCAAACAATTCTAGAAGGATCTAGCGCCAGTCTATATGAGTCATGTACTAAATTAGTCATTACATCATGAGTCCTGAACCCACTGGAAACATCTCCCCTTTTTCTGGAGGATACAGCACTTCTCCCTGCAGCTATGCCATTAGGGCGCCACCTACAGGTGTAGTGATGTACTCAATTCACATTCTTGCACAATCCTCAGTTGGGCCACTTTTCTCGAATTTTCCAATGCTTTCTGAGCTATTATTATTTTCCTCACACCACACCAGGCTTATGCACACAAGCCAGGTATACTTTTATATATGTTATTTAGATTAATGTATGAATATTTTATATGTTATTTACAACTAATCTCAATCAAAAGTTGAAATAGATCATGGCTAATTCTTGGGGGGCCTGATTACAACATTAAGCGACAGATTCTGGGATTCATACATGTACGCTCGTCCTTAATTTTTGGACAGATCTCAAAATTTCGCATTGTAGACCTGACAAGTAGTCGCATTACCAAAATACTCATAAACGGTGTATGTTAGACCAACTTGCATATTTTCAGGTTTTAGTTGTGGTCCTTTGTAGACTAAGGGAAATGCCAAAGAGAGGTACAAGTACCACCAAATCTAAGACTGATGCATGTAACCCTAAAGAGAGCCGGTCCTTTGGACGTCACCCATCTTCACCGCAGGGGGGAGGGGCGGATTCCGTCCCCCCTAGTATCTCGGAAACGAATTGATGAACTATCATATGTGTCGTACCAATTGTATAGTTAGGACACTCCAAAGTCCATTGCTTGTATTTCAATTATCAAAAACAAGGATGAATTTCGTATTTGTCTATGCTGAAATAGAAATTCACAATTTTGTAACAAAGAAAACATTTCTCAGTTAATCCTTTTGGATGGGTGTATATGTTAATGGAAAGCTTACATCAGGGCAAAATCAGTACTTCGATTTTTAGGGACAAATGATATGTGAAAATCTCTCGTGACCTTTAATCGGAGTGCAAGGCGTCAAAGAAAAGAAAAAGTCATGTAGTTTCGCCGTGAAAAAATAACAAATAGGTGAGATACGACAAAAAAGTTGGGGGGGGCCTTGAGAGGTTAAGGTCAAAAAATTAAATCGACTTATGGGACCAATAGGTGAAAGATTAAAGCCTTGCAAGTTTGAAAAATTTACGGGGATCCTTAAAAAATCTGAGAATCCCCCTCTCTTAGTGTTTCTTTAGACTTCAAGTAGCACCAGTTCCTTGACTGTCCCTGTCTCCCTGATTGTTTGCAGTGATGGCAGAGCGATCTCATGCTTACCGTTATACAAGGTGGAAAGTTATTTTCCTTTCAGTTTTGGCAGTGTACTCTCCGGGTCCCCATACTGGACTAGAAGTGACATTGGACATTTGCTAAAATGGGGTATTGTACCAAGACACGCGTGAACTGAATGTCGCCCGAGTGTTTGTTATCATTATCAACCTCTTTTAGCATGTTCACTGCCGTTTTGAAAGCACAGTCAGCCTAGCAGCAGCAGAAGCCCCAGCAGCAGCAAGAAAGCAGAAACTGGAGAAGCATTGCTCCCACTATTGCTGTTGCGTGAAAGCGCTTCTAAGCTGTATATCATTGCATAGTTCATTCTTTGGATATGATTGATCTCGTGGTCTCTGTTTGGCAAAGGCACTGTAATTGTGCATTTTTCCTTTTTCTGTCCCTTCGGTGAAGTAAGTCGATGCAAATGGGAGCGAACACTGCATGCAGATACTTGCTGTGATGTGTTTGACGACCGCTGTTGATGGACAGAAAGTGGTTTCTTCACCAGATGGTTAGTTCGATTTAGTGTCCCTCATAAAAAGCATCATAAATTGAAACGCAGTTTTCGATACTTTCCACGTAAAAACTAGGGTGTGTCGCCGCCAAAACAATATCGTAAATCCTCGTCGATTTCTGCCAATTTTCCACACCCGACACACCGGAATTCAATAGTCGTCTTTTCATGCCCATATCAGTTCAGGACCCCAGTTCTTTTAATCGAGACAATTCCACTGAACATGACTAACAAAGGCGAATTACTCTGACAAAATGCGTGTATACGCAAGACGTTGGCCCGTATCCGTTGGCATCTTGGACAGGCGGAGACGCTATGTTCGACTACCTTCCTCGATTAGAAACTTTTCGCGGGGTTGTGGTTATAAAATGTCCGGTCTGCGATGTGAGTTATATGGTTGCGTGTACATTTCTTTGCAACATTATGTCTATCGTTTTCAAATAGAAATACACGCTCTGCAGAGGTTCCGATCTCACTCGTGCAGAGGAAATGGCGAAGATGAACAGCTTCTTCGCGATCCAATATTGCGTAGTTTTGTCCTCGATCTGGGTCCATTGCTAGTGGTTATAGCTGGGGGTCACATGATTGCATTTATTTTCAGCTTCGGTTGTGGGGCAGCCATTATTTATTTTCGTATCCGCGAGCTTATTTCAAATGATTCTGTAAAGGAAAAAAAGAAACAATGAGTTATAACTAAAAAAGTGTAATAGACGAAGAAGTGAGCAGTCGATCAATAGTAAAAATACCTGCACAGATTACGTCATGTAAGATGGCATGAGGGTGGGGTGATTTTTATGTTAGTGCAGCGTAAAAGGAGGATTCAAAACTATACACAATTCAGGATGCAATGAAAGGGCATTTTACTGGGAGTACTGTACAATACGGCAAGGGCAAAGATAAGGTAAAGTGCGGTTTTTTTCCGCTCTCATCCCAGCACTTCTTACAGCCTTCCGGAACCTTAATGTTTAAGGGTTTTAATCTTATTTAAGGGTTTTTAAATTCTTTAAATCATTACAAGGATTCAGGAAAAAAAGGATTAATGTTTTTGAAAATGTCATTCGTTTTGAATTTAAGACTAAATCATATTTTAAAATTTGAATCAAAACCTTAGAGGCAAAGTCAATCCAAACCATTAAGGCAAATCTAAGGCAAAGTGCCAGGACAGACTTGCGTATCTAGCAGGACTAAGCTATTGCCAGTTATGGGGTTGCGGTCATACTCCATGGGATCCAAAAGAGAGAATTAGAAGGAAAGAGGTGCTAAGGACATTGGTTTACGCACATCGGTAAACGGGAACTGATTTCTGGCGCAGTTATTTATTGTCTAATATACCTTTCCAATACTATGGGGTATGTCGAAGTAAAAGTTGCACACGCACATTTGATTGAAAATGAATTAAAATGTCAATCACAATTTCTTTTCTAAATATCAGTGACCAGTAGTGTAAATCATGCAGGCATTGACTCGAGCAATACTAGCACTTTTGATATCCAGTACATCCGCTCGGTATGCAGAGGATTAAAGCACTTTTTATCGGAAAGTAACAAGAGCCCTTGTTATACCACAAGAGTTGAAACCAGATTCAGGTGCTCATCACCCGATTAAGATTGAGCTATTTTTTTTGTCATGACGGCAAAGCACAAGGTGGTATTGTCCTCTTCACGAATAACTAACACCGTTAGGCTTCTAATGTGCGTATCCAGTAACTTTGTCCGTATATTTCATCATTTCCGAAAAAGGAAACAAAGATGAACAAAAAAATCATGAAAAGCCAGTTGTTTGGCAGACTGGGACCTAACATCTTTGTGCAAAACCAACAAACTTATCTTACAGTAACTTGCCACGTAACCCCATTTCTATTCAATCTACGTGGTTGTTAGCATAGGTCGCTAGACCTCTTTCTTTGTTATTTTCTAAATACATGATGGTAATAAATTGAATATAAAATTGAGGTCCAGCAATAAGTTCTGGATCTTGGTTTTGCACAAAGATGCGAGGTATAGCATTTACCAAGCAATACATATCCACCATGAGTGTGTGTCACATTAGTTTCTTTTTCATGCCAATATACAGTCAAAATTAGTGAACTCACAGTAGAACCTAGGTTATTTTATATCGCGACGAGGCCAGCTCATTCCAACTGGGTAGGACAGTCATATAGGAGATCCCAAGTATACAAACTGTGAAGATGCTATTGATTTCCGTCTCGCTATTAACAACATTCATACAGCGCATGACAGACAGAATCATGGCAATACCTCCAACATGCTTATTGGGGCTTATATGTGAACGTCTACCCTAAACTGTGCGGGGAAAACGAGTTCTCAACGCATGATCGTGCTGATCACCAACCATGTTGAGGAGAGTGGTACCGGGGCTGGAATAATAACATTGGTCATTAATAGCTTTAAACTAAGCCGTTAGAGATGAGGAGTTCTATGAAAACAGGTTGATGACAAAATTAAAAGTGGTGGCAATTGCATACGACGCATTTCCCAACATGGAAAGCCATTCTAAGCCAAAAAAAAATACCTTAAGAAGACAATTTTGTGTTACAAAATGTTTTTTTCTTGGGGAGTCAAGGGGGAGTCAATAATTAACTTCCCAAAATATAAAATATTGGCAATTGAGCTTGTGCCGATATGTTATAAGATAGATGACATTTTAAGGAAACAAAACCTTACATTTTCTTAGTATATAGCCTCTGAAGATAATTGTGGTGTTTTGGTCAAAATAAAGATTCTTTGACAAGGAGTTCAATCAAACTATTATCAACACAACTGTCAGATACACAATAAAAAGTAATGGGAACGTTTTCAACGTTCACTATTCCAAAATGTCAACATATAAGAGGCATAATTCCGTTACACTATTGCTTATTACAGCACCTAGAATGACGATTTGGTGACAAAGTGGATGTTTGATAGGTCAAGGATTTCAACAGCATATTCTCAAAACTGTTCAGATGGAAGTCGTGAGTCATGTTATTCATGGACTACCAAATTGTGAATCCAAATGTGCATCTTGACTCTCTATATGTATTCACCAAAACTATATATCTGGAATTGCTGGGAATAATTTTGATATTAGCCTGTGTATTTAATCGAAACATTTTGTTTGTTGCAGACATGTCAGAGTAACATGGCTCCGAATTTCGAACAATTAAATGGCAATGGTCACGTGCACACTTTGGGTAGTCATGTTGGGGGTTTTTGTTCATAGGGGACATAAAGACGCAGTTAGGAAGTTTAAGGAGGAGTTACCAAGGATCTGTGTTGTGTATATTATGACAGCAGAATAAAACACCGAAACGACAAACATTTCCCCGTTTGTACTAAAAAGTTCGGACAGGTTTGAACATAATATAATAGGGTTTTGTTAAAAACCATATATGATTTTCGTGGATTTTGTTCCGCTTTTTTATTGCGGAGGGGGGGGGGGGGGGGTCTTTGGCTGTGTGTAATTCCGGTGTGGCAGAAAGTGATATGTACCTTCGGGCATCCCAGTCCGGAAACAGGGGGGAAAAAAAAAGTTAGTGGGGAGGGGAGAACCAAACAGAAAACCAAAAATTGCCAACATAATTCACCGGGATATTTTAAATTCTCACTTGACTCTTTTATGCAAAATTAGATTTCACAGCTTATCCGTTGTGTCTATGGAGCCCGGGACTATGAATCCTGAGCCGGGGAAACCCATATTTCTCCTTTCACGCGGGTGAATATTGACCGATCACAAGTGCTGGGTCATTGCTGCAAATTTCAATCTGTAGTTGAGACGGTAAACGTCTTGATCATATGACTGCTATGCTATAGTGCTGTATCTTCCCAGAGTCAGTGCGATTGTAAAACCGGAGCGTATACAGATGGCCGTAAGTAGTGAGAGCGCCCAATGCGCAGCTGGTGTTCAGAATAAGTTCAAAGTCCACTCGATCGAATCGGACCACATTCACGGACCCCGCATTAGGAATTTTCTTTTCTTCTGTATAAACTTTGAATGAAGTCTTGTGAACGACCACGGTGCATATTTTCGCTACTAGTCTAGCGTAAAGTTAAAATGTAGCAGCGTAGAAGAAGCGTGGCCTAGCGGTTAGGGTGCTAGCAGTGGCGCAAATTTACCAAAAAATCCCGGTTTCGAATCCCGGCAGGGGGTCACTGCATGGGATTTATTCGGGTGCTCAATTCGGAATTTAATCGTATACAATTGGAAATGAATCATGTTGAAAGCATCTCGTCATTCAGGGGACGTTAAGCGTCCGTACCCACGTGTTACAGAGAAGTAAGGGATCTATTTACAGAGAGTCACAAACTGTATATGTACATCGCATTCAGTGTCGAATAAGAGTAGAGTGTAAACCCTGACTGTTCCAAAATCCGCCCCAATCATGCCAATCTAAAAAAAAAAGCGGGCCACGTTGGAGCGTCCTGTTCATGATACCAGCCGCCTCGGATTCTGCTGACTCAGTTGAATAAATCCTACACAACCACACACCCATTACCAATGAATTGTGGATACCGATACAGAAGAAGACATGAAGCAGCTGTAATGTTACATTGTTACGGTCAACTTGACCAAGGCCAAAACCCTCTAAACTACGGATTTTCAAACCCTGAATAACTGACAATACACTGTTAAAATTGCTTACAAATATTAAAACAAAGTGTTTATTTCAATTATGTGTTTAAATCAATCTCATTAAAACATCGATGAGTATCAATAATTAAAGATCATCTAAGTAATAAAGTTGTTTATTAATAAACTACTAACTACTACCTGATGTGTGCCGCGACGCAGGCTGCAGCAAGACTACTATAAAGTTTGCAGAACTTGGCAAAGAGTCTGGCGAATATTCCACGTAAACTTTCAGTTCCAATAGTGGGCGTGTCCAGGGACGACTTCTTGTCCTTAATGAGAAAAACCAGCTTTCCTATTGACGCTCGGAGGTCGACTAAATATAAAAGTCCAAAAAAAGTGTTGTTAACTTGTTATCTTGCATAATTCGAGGCCACAAAATACGGAAACTGATGACGGCTACACAATCGGACACAATCGGACGAAACTTCTGGAGCTGAGACTACTATGACGAAGTCCACTACGGAAATCGTGTATAAATACTAAGAAATTACTGGCACTATTCTATTCACTTTGGAGCAGCTAAATGTCACTATCTATGCTTAATAACTTGGAGCACGAAAGATGTATGAAACTCTGCCTGCAACATTTCTCTCAATTGCTTTTTATAGCCTCTCAAACCATTCTAGAAGGATTTAGCGCAGTCTACATGAGTCATTTACTAAATTAGGACATTACATCATGAGTCTGAACCCATGGAAAACATACTCCACCTTTCGTATGGATACAGCAATTTCTCCCCCCTGCTGTAAATGCATTAGGGCGCCACCTACGGTATTTAGTGATGTAAAAACTAGAAATTCACATTCTTGCACAATCCACTCAATTGCGGCACTCTTTAGATTTGTCCCATGCTTTTGCAGCTATTCTATTTTCCTCACACACCCAGTTAGCACACAAGCCAGGTATACTTTTATATATGTATTGTAGATAAATTTATAATGATTTTATATGTTAATTTACAACTTATCTCAATCAAGTGAAAAATAGATCATGGCTAATTCAGGGGCCTGTTACACATTAGCGCAGATTTCGGGATCATACATGTACGCTCGTCCTTAATTTTTGGACAGAGCCAAAATTTCGCATGTAGACCTACAAGTAGTCTCATACAAAATACTCATAAAACGGTATGTTAGATCAATTGCATTTTCAGGTTTATTTTGTGGTCCTTTGTAGAACTAAGGGAAATGCAAAAGAGGTTATAATTACCACCAAATCTCCGACTGTGCATTTAACCCTAAAAGAGCCGGTCCTTTTGGACCGTCACCCATCTCACCGCCGGGGGGAGGGGCGGATTCCGTCCCCCTAGTATCTCGGAAACGAATTGATGAACTATCATATGTGTGGTACCAATGTATAGCTGTGACACTCCCAAGTCCATTGCTTGTATTTCAATATAAAACATAGGCTGAATTTCGTATTTGTTCCTATGCGAAATTAGAAATTTCAAAATTTTTGTAACAAAGAAACATTTCTCAGCTTAATCCTTTTGGATGGGGATATTTTTAATGGAAAGCTTTACATCAGGGCAAAAATCAGTACTTTCGATTTTTTAGGGACACCTGATATGTGAAATCTCTCGTTGCACCTTTAAATCGAGTGCAAGGCTTCAAAGAAAAAAGTCATGTAGTTTCGGCGTGAAAAAATAACAAATAGGTGAGATACGACAAAAATGTTGGGGGGGGGGCCCTTCAGAGTTAAGTCAAAAATTAAATCGTACTTCTGGACAATAGGTGAAAAGCTAAAGCCTTCAAGTTTGAAATTACTGGTGACATCTTAAATCTGAGAATCCCCTCTTTAGTCTTTCTTTAGCCTTCAAGTTTAGCACAGTCTCCTTTGACATGTCCCTGTCTCCCTGATTGTTTGCAGTGATGGCAGCGATCTCATGTCTTACCTTACTACCAAGGTAACAGTTTATTTTCCTTTCAGTTTTGGGCAGTGTACTCTCCTGTGTCCCCATACCTGGCAGCAGTGACATTTGACATTTGCTAAAACTGTGGTATTGTACCAGACTCGCGTGAACTGAATGTCGCCCGAGTGTTTGTTATCATTATCACCCTCTTTGTTAGCATGTTCACTGCCGTTTGAAGCAGCAGCAGCAGCAGCAGAAGCAGCAGCAAGAGAAGCAGAAACTGGAGAAGCATTGCTCCCACTATTGCTGTTGCCGTGAATATCGCTTCTAAAGCTGTATTTATCGTTGCATCGTTCATTCTTTGGATATGTTTGATCTCGTGGTCTCTGTTTGGCAAAGGCACTGTCAATTGTACTTTGTTCCTTTTCTGTCCTTTCTTGAGTTAAGTCGATAGCAAATGGGAGCGAAACTTCATGCAGATACTTGATGATGTCGTTTGACGACGCTGATGGACCGAAAGTGGTTTCTTCACCAGATGGCTTAGTTCGCTTTATTGTCCATTCATAAAAAGCATCATAGAATTGAAACCAGTCGATTACTTTCCACGTAAAACTAGGCTGTTTGCCGCCAAACAATATTCGTAATCCTCGTCGATTTCTGCCAATTTTCCACACCCGAGACACCTGGAATTCAATAGTCGTTAATGCCATATTCAGTTCAGACCCCAGTTTCTTTTTAAAATCGAGAAATTCCAATGAACATGACTCACAAGGCGAATTACTCTGAAAAATGCGTATACGAAACGTTGGCATTGTATCCGTTTGCATCTTGACAGCGGACGCTATTTCGACTACATCATCGATTAGAAACTTTTCGGCGTGGTTGTGGTTATAAAATGTCCGTCTGCGATGTGAGTTATATGGTTGGCTTCTGTACATTTTTGCAAACATTATGTTATCGTTTTCACCATAGAACACGATCATTGCAGATGTTCCGATCTCACCGTGCAGGAGGAAATGGCGAAGATGAACAGCTTCTTCGCGATCCAAATTGCGTAGTTTTGTCCTCGATCTGGGTCCATTGCTAGTGGTTATAGCTGGGGTCACATGATTGCATTTATTTTCAGCTTCGGTTGTGTAGGCAGCCAATTTATTTTCGTATCTCGCGAGCTTATTTCAAATGATTCTGTAAGGAAAAAATAACAATGGTATAAATAAAAAAGTGTAATAGACGAAGAAGTGAGCAGTCGATCAACTAATTTAAAATCCCTGCCACATATTAACTTCATTAAGTTGCAGATTTTTATGTTAGTGCAGCGTAAAAGAAAGGATTCAATATAACCAATTTGAATGCAATGCAAGGCATTTTACTGGGAGTACTGTACAATACGGCAAGGGCAAAGATAATGTACATGCGGTTATTCTCGCTCTTCACCCGCACTTCTTCAGCCCTTCCTGGATACTCTCTAAATTTAAGGTTTTTAAATCAACTTAATAACAGGGGTTTTTAAATCTTTAAAAAAAAATCACATTACAAGAATTCAGGAAAAAGGATTACAAGTTTTTAAAAATGTATATCAATTATTGAAATACTTAAGAACTCAAAACATATTAATTTGAATCAAAACCTGATGAGGCAAAGTGCAATCAAACCATTATGAGGCATCTAAGGCAAAGTGCCAGTTGACAGATCGTATATAGCAGACTAAGCCTTCTTTTCCAGTTAGTGCTGGCGTATACTCCATGGGAATCAAAGAGAGAACGATGCTTGCATAAGACATTGGTTTTTACGCATATCGGTAAAGTAACTGATTTCTGCGCAGTATAGTGTCTAATTATAACCTTCAAACTATTGGTATGTCCGAAATGTAAAGTTGCACACGGGGGCACATTTGATTGAAAATGAATAAAATTGTCATCACAATTTCTTTTTCTTTTCTAAATTCAGTGACCAGTAGGATGTACATCATCGGCATTGACTCGAGCAAATAATAGCACTGTTGATCCGTACACCGCTCGGTATGCAGAGGATAAAGGCAATTTTTTTTATCTGGAAGTACAGGCCCATTGTTATTACCCACAGAGTTGAAACCGATTCCAGGTGCTCATCACCCGATTCAGATGAGCTATTTTTTTTTTTTTTTCATGACGAACGCCACAAGGTACTTGTCCTCTTTTCTTTCACGAATAAATAACCTTAGTCTTCTACTGTGCGGTCCTTTAATAACCTTTGTCCGTATATTTCATTTCATCATTTTTTCCGAAAGGAACAAAGATAACAAAAAAATCTGAAAGAAGTTGGTTTGGCAAGACGTGACCCCTTTTTAACCCATCTTTGTCATAAACAAACTTATCTTAACAGTAACTGCCACGCGTAACACCATTTCTATTCAATCTACCTTTGTTTAGCATAGGTCCGCTAGAACCTCTTCTTTTTGTATTTTCTAAATACATATTGTAATTGAATAAAATGAGGTCCAGCAATAAGTTCTGGATCTTGGTTCTGCACAAAGATGCTAGGTCTAGCTTACCAAGCAACATATCCACCATTAGTTTGTTCACGATTAGTTTCTTTTTTCATGCTAATACAGTCAAAATCTGAACTCAACAGTAGAACCTCAAAGTTTATTTTAATCGCGAACGAGGCCACTCAGTCAAACTGGGTAGACATTTCATATAGGAGTCCCAAGTAATCAAAACTGAAGTATTGCCATTGATCCCGTCCTGCGCTATTAACAACAAAGCATACGAGCATGACAGAATCAATGGCAACTAAAACCACTCACCTGCGTACTTGGGGTCTTCTATGGTGGAACGTCTACCCTAACCTGTGCGGGGATAACGAGATCTTCCTCACCTGATAGTGGCAGCACCACCAGTTTAGGCATGTGGTACCGGGGCTGGAATAATAACAGTTTTGTCATCCTCGCTAAAACTAACCGTAGAGATGAGGAGTTTTCATGAAACCAGGTGATGGAAAAATTAAAAGTGGTGCAATTTGCATACGACGCCCATTTTCCAAATGGAAGCCAACTTAAAGCCAAATCCCTAAGAAGACAATTTTGGTGTACAAAATGTTTTTTTCTGGGTCAAGGAGTTCAATAAAACTATTCCCAAAACTAACAATTATTGCATGTGCGAATTTTATAATAAGATAGCTGACATTTTAATTCCAAAACCTTCATTTTCTTATTAATATAGCCTATATAAGACATAATGTGGTTCAATTAAGATTTTTCTTTGAAGTACAAAGGAGTTCAATCAAACTATTTAAAAAACTGTCAGATAAATATAAAGTAATGAAGGTTTCATACGTCACTATTTTCCAAAATGTAAACATATACGAGCAAAATCCTTACACCTCTTGCTATAACAGCACCTAGAATGACGATTTGGTGACAAAGTGGATGTTTAGAGGTCAAGGATTTCAACAGCAATTTCTCCAAAATGTCAGATGCGTCGTAGTCATGTTATTTAATGGAATACAATGTGAATCAAAATGTAGCATCTTGACTACTCTAGATGTATTACCCAAAACATTATATCTGGAAGGCATGGGAATTTGATATTGAGGCTGTATTATTTTAATAGAAAACATTATTTGTTTGTTGCAGATATGTCAAGAGGAAAATGGCCCCGAAATTTCGAACAATTAAATGGGTTCATGGTACCGTGCCACAATTATGGTAGGTCAAGGTTGGGGGTTTTCGTTCATTGAGGCATAAAGCGCAGTTAGGAAGTTCTAAGGTAGAGTTACCAGGATTCTGTGTGGTATTAAGTATCAGCATCTGGTTATATTATTTTATCACCTTGCCGCATTTAAGCTTACCATTGCAGTAAAGTTAAACAATATGCGTTACTTATATTAAATATGGGCTATCTTGAAAAAAGTGACAAATGAAACTAAACATCACTTTCTGTAATCCTACAGTTTGAGAAACGGAGAAACGGTTTATTGAACTCCTTGATCAGAAAACATACATTTTAAAAAAATCATCCTTCAGGGTGATATAAAAAGAAATATATGGCTTTCTTAGAAGAGATGTCGGCCATTCTGTAAAATAGCCCGTTGTATATAAGTTCCCAGGACCTTCAGACAATTATGGCAATTGTATATTGACCTCTGACCCAACAACAACCTTCCGACACTAAGTCGTCATAGTCGTGCTATTACCTTTAAAAGGGCGGTCATGTACAAAAATGTTGGTTTTTATGCAAATTGCCACACTTTATTTTGTCATCACGTATTTTTATGCAACACCACAACCCAATGATCAATTTTAGCTATGATTGCAAATGTTATACTCAGGCAACGGTGACCAAGAAAAATCTAAGGCCCCTTTTCAAAATGATGCTGACGCACATGACATCTTTTCAGCTGCATGGACAGTAACAAGGCTCTGCAGTCCAAATAAACAAAGGGGAATCTGACGTGTTTGTCGCTGAATACCAGGGCGGATTACTTATCAATACCGCCACGATTTGCTTGAGTCAATGTAGCATAGATTCGTTGCCCGTTGATCACTTGGACATTCAAAAAAGAAATTGAGATGGCATTTTATTTCAGTTCATGAAAAATGTGCAACCTTTACAATTACCAACCAATAATGTTAATTATAATATTATTTATTTTATAGTGGAAAATGGGTTGACTCTGCGAAAGTATGAACAATTAGAACCCAATTTATCCTTTGACCCATGGCCAAGTAGGCTATTTGACCTTGCAAAAAAAAGTCTGCACACATATTTGATGGTTTCTGGGCAACATTGACTGTGATTCCGATTGATGATGCAGTTTTGTTGAGAGTATCATGGCATTTTGAGATTAGAAAGAGTTTTCAAATTAGTAATCCTCAGCACTACCATTAGCTATGAATATTATTATGATAGAAGAAGGTTATCGATCATGATTGATTTTATACGAGCCTGCACAATCAAATGATGTTTATGCTGTCAACAATGTCATTAATGAAATGAATGCAATTATAGAATATACACAATGTTACGTGTTTTCATTTATTCGAATATTATTATTTAAAGAAACCATACCTTAACAAAGCTGCTTTTTAGATGATACGATTATGTAAATTATTTCAGTTTACCACATTCAGTTAACATGAAGATCCTTAGTTTCGCGCCGTTATTTAAATCCGTTTTAATGTGAGTGCCAAAATACGTGATTTGT
The DNA here is from genome assembly GCA_023653785.1 of Ophioderma brevispina. Lineage (NCBI taxonomy): Eukaryota > Metazoa > Echinodermata > Ophiuroidea > Amphilepidida > Ophiodermatidae > Ophioderma > Ophioderma brevispina. The sequence goes on along the minus strand of JAMKCH010034015.1, from coordinate 78,655 downwards.
AAGCCCGTACTGTGTAAACTTAAACGCTAACTCAGAGATTTGAATCGTAATTTTGGTAGTAATTGAAAGTAGGTCAGTTTTTTAAGTTGGGCCCTAAAAGGGTGGATTTGTTGCTTCTTAGTTCCCACAACTTGTTTACATGCTTGTAGTTTGTTATTGTATACGAGACACGAGATTGTTTTGGTCTTATTTTTTTCCTGGACAATTGCCTTCCAATTTCTGAAGCAAAAAATATGATTTTAGTTTGTACTAATTACTGTAACTCGTTAAGCGTAAAAAGTCAGGGGTGCGATCATGTGGCGGAGGAGAATGTGGCGGAGGAGCACATCCCCCAGTGCTAAAAATGGGTGTAAGGACAAACAAAGCGTGGTATTACGTTCAAATTCATAAGGCAGTCTAGGTGGGACCTCTTTTTTCAGTAAACTAAAAATCTAGAAAAAAAACAAATGTTGGTGACAAACAAGTCCGAAAAAGCGGCCCTCTTGCTCCATTTTGATCAAAAACGGCAATTTTCACGAAAAAACGCTTGTCGAATTCTTCTCTAACTTTCATAAAGTGGATTGCTTTGTGATTTTAATCTAGTAAACACATCTCAATCGTGAAAATATGTCTATTCAGTACCAGATATAGGGAGAATAGAAGAAATCTCGCATTAATTTTGGACCACCTTGTATCTGTGTAATGGAAGATTTGTCCGATAAAAGTTGTACTTGGCTTGGTGGGCAATTTGTTAATTATATTAAAACAAGTGCCAAAAATTCTATCATCACTGTATGTTTAGGGGGTGACACCATAAACTGAAGACCTGTTCTACTTAGTTTGCTTGTTACACACTGTATTATTTATGGAGTCACCCTGTATGATGAAGGCCAATTGTATTGTTTATGAAATCTGCAGAGTATATGCTCTCAGAATAATGTACTTATATAGGGGTAAAAGGATACCAGTTAAACGTTATAGCATCAAACCAGTAAAATCATGTGTTTGCCTAAAAAATGCACATGCAACGCAAGTGGGTCCCAACTTAAAAAAACATGACCATTGTGTACTAGAATTAAAGATAGTGACCTAAAATGCTGAATTCAAAAGTTGAGATGAATCAGATTTTTCGTTTTCATACAGTAACCATTTAGTACAGAATATGACATAGGATACTGTGTATTAACAAAAATTCCAGATCCGGAACTTTAAAACAAAAGTTGTAATTTTCTGAATGAAGGACTTCGATTTGAGCTTAGTTATAGTGTATGGACAACATATATAGTGCAAAAAAAAAAAAAAAAAACACGATTGTTTGAAAATTGAGGCCGCCCTTCTCGGTAAATATCCGAGTCGGCCTTAATATGGTTCAGACCCAAAATGGGGCACATTTACGCTTATAACATCCAAACTAGAACATCTTTTAGCCATAAGATTTCACCGGGTAAATGCGGAAAATAGTAGCTTCCGCAAAAACCAAATATGAACACTTTCGGGTGTTATGAGGACGAGGCTATTTTCCGCTATTCAATTATTAGCGATCGTGCCCATGGCCCTTCATTAGGCCTCCCTTTGCCGTGTATCGATATTTGACAATTCCTGGGTTAAATTTCCAGAGTCCTGTTCCTATTGTCTATTTTAACGACGGCTTGTTCCCTTTAGTTTATTATATGACTGACTCTCTCAGCAAGTGTGTGTTACATTAAATTTGTAAATTTTAATTAATTTTATATTTAAATAACAATATCTTGGAAATGTGGTCTTTTGTCACAAGCAATATCTACACCCAATTAACGCATTGTAACAATTACACAAGGCCACCATTTTTGTCTAAAATTACTTGGCGTTAAGTCACTCCACAGAAATTCCAATATGCAGATTCCATCCCGCTCAATGACCAGTCGGTCGAATATTATATTGTTAGTACTTTTGTAGTATTGTTTTTAAAAATGGACCGTAAAACACGATATTGCCGGACTTTTATATAATGTCGACAACTTTGGGATCACCCAAACGACTAAACTGACAGAACATATCTGCCTCCTGCAAAGGACTGCTAGGTTGGATTTGAAGAAATATTTTCCGGCTACATCAGCTGCCTATTACCAATTTAACAAGCCAGAATAATAAAACTGCATTGACTCGATTTTAATGTAAACGAAAATGGTTACTTGGACTTTGGTTTGTTTAACTTACAATGACCAACTCGTTTTGAAATCGGTTGCATGATCACTGGCCCAAAACAATTCTTGTTTCTGGTTGTGGTATATTCACGGCACATTCACGAAAAGGGTACTCTTACATTCATGTTTGTTGAACAGACGATAAACCAATCGTTTTGAAATTGTTTCTGATCACTAGCCCAAAACAATTTTGTTTCGGGTTCTGGTATATTTTGGCGCAAAAACGATACGATACCAAAATAGACATGTTACATTATTTTCATCTCCGTCTGCTCCCGGATGTGTCTAGAAACCATAAAAGAGGAATTTTTTACAATATTATCTGACTTTTCCTACATTGGAATTTATTGAAAAACTTGTATGGCAAAGACTCTTTTTTGTCAAGGGCTGTCAAAAAAAAATTAGTCATGTTAGTGAACTTTTCAGCCAGCTAAACCAAACTATGAAAGAATATCTCGGCCAGGAAATCATTATCTTAAAGAGTTCCTAAAAATAATTAAAATTTAAAAAGTTCCTAAAAAAGGGGAAAAAATTATAGAGAACCGTCCCGTGGTCTACCCTGGTCAAATGCTCCGCTAGTGAAGCTTTTACATCACAAACACTGTTTTCCACTAACATACAAATTCTCAAATGTGGAATGATAACGTTGTTAATATGTGTCCTAAAAGGTCCAATCTACGGTATATGCACACAAATGATGTAATTCGAATTAGTATCGGTTTTACCCCGGAACGTAATTTCTTCATGATTTTTTACATTAGAATTACGTGAAACAAACACACACACAGGGTTGTATTGCTAGCACGAAATTCAGGAACTTATGATTAAAGGGATATCATCACGATAGGCTTTGCTTATTATTTTCGCTGGGCTGATGGGAGCGGCCATTTGCCAACAAATAAAATAAAGCAGGGTGTGTGCGATGGAATGTTAGAATTTTAGCGGATTTATATAGTGTGTCTCACAAAGTCCGATCTAAGTTTTAAAAAGCGGGACTATGTTTAAACCCGAAACGTTTTTTAGCATGCAATGCGCGAGTAGAGACATTTTATTAGGAGTCCCTCAATTCAACATGCTATACAATCATTTGAAATTTCCCGCGTAAAATCAATTGAGACCTCAAGGCGTACCTTGGAGCGTGGCATATTTTGCTATCTGGCCACCGCTGAACGGTGATGTGGGGACAGGGGTTGGACTTCAATTGGTTCTTACTCCTAATTGGCATATATATTCTGCCACACAAGGCTATTAGATATGTTAGATACTCAAAAGTCATTACTGTGTTTGACAATCATCATGGACAAACTATAGCCTATAGCGAGATGGCCGAAAACGCGAAAACGTCATTATGGCCGTCCACTTGGGGCACTATGGCCATCAGTCCCGATTTCATTTTTGTCTTCTAATTAGCTAATTAATTTATTGTAATACCACCGATGTTGAGAATCGTTTCAACATAATTTATCACATATGTACACTAAAATTTAACGTGTTATGTCTCTTTAAACACCGCAGTAGTCACGCACGCTACAAACCTGTGAGGCTACAAAAAATGTGAGGGCTACAAAACTGTGAGGCCACAAATCGTTTGTTGATATTTTAAGAGCAAGAATAATTGGTATTTCTCACTGAAATCATGCAATCTATACCATCAGAATCGGTAAATATTCATTTGTGTGAAGTAAGGATATCATATTTGCTGTATTAGCGATACAGCAAATACCCCAAAATTTTCGCGCTGGCCACTTTACGCGTGGGACTTTTTCGTCGATTTTTTTAATTGGCTGACTTTTAAATGCGCTTTTAATACCAAAAAAGCTAAGCCGTTAACGAGTTAAATAGTGTGGTCCCATGGAACCCCCTCTCCCTTGGGCACTAACGGAAGTCGTTTGGGAATATTTTAAAAAATCGAAGAACCATTGCCAATTTCTTTTTTCCCCTGATATATGTGCACACATTCATGTAAGTAACAATTATTTATAACAATAAAAATAATTAATTTTGCAACACCAGTAAAAAATACAGGATTGTATAAAACTGTAAGTTATCAACGTAAGATAATTTTTTCAAAACTGTAAGATATCAACGTAAAATAAGTTTTCAAAAAGTTTGAATTAAGTGCAAAGCTCATTGGATTTTATAGTTTACGGAGAGTTACGTATATTACGGATAATTACAGGTGCATTGCGGATTTTTTACGGATTTTTTGTCCGCGGGAAATTAATGCTACAGTCACACGGTCATATACTGTTACACTCCAGGGTTTGGAGTTACTATACGACAACACACAGAATGAAGCTGAGGCTGAGACCAGTTGTTGTATAGACGTGTTCTAGTTTATTACATGTTACAGACTGAAGTCCAGTTCATCCTCTCTCGAGGTCCAAGTCACAATTCCCCTCTTGCCTGTTTGGCTGCTCCTTATATAGGTTTCCAGGTTTACATTATTACATAACACAGATTAGCAATATTTCAATAGCAAGTTATGCCTCTAGGTCAGATAAATTAGCTACATCTCAATTAGCCATACTTAGCAAGATAGCTTTCTAGGTCAACCTAATTAGCTAAATATCAATTAGCTGTACTTAGCAAGTTATGTTTCTAGGTCAACTAATTAGCAAGTGAGATTACATAGGGTCAATTAGCTAGGATTGCAGGAGTCCTTGGCTAGAAGTTTATCTGGCAAGTCAATTGGCAAGTGTACATAGCTAGGGATTTAAGCAAGTATGCTTAGCTAAGGAATTAGCAAGTGTGCTTAGCTAGGGACTTAGCAAGTATCAATAAACTATGAGCTAAACTAATTAGAGAGGCTTAGCCTGTGCTTAGCTAGGTGCTTAGCAAGTATCAATAAATTATGAGCTAGACCAATTAGAGGGGCTTAGCCTGACCTTGCTAGCCGTCTGTAAGTTAGGCTAAGTAACATTAGGGAAGGCTAATGGATTATGCAGTAGCATTGTGCTTAGCTAGGGACCTAGCAATGAAAAACTATGAGCTAGTCTAATTAGAGAGACGTAGCATTGATCTTGCTAGGGAGACTTAGTTAAGACTAAGTAACTTAGAAAGTATGACCATTATGATAAATTAGTGAGTTTAGGCGGATAAATTATATAAAAAAATATAAAAAAAATCCGTGTTGACTGTAGCATTAAAAAATTCTGCGGAATAATTACGGATCCATTAACCAGTGCGTATCCTGGGGGGGCAAAGGGGGGCTGCCCCCCGGGTGGCCAAAGGGCGCCAAAAGAAGGAAAAGAGAAAAAGAAGGAAAGGGAGAAGCAAAAAGAAAAGGGAACGGAAAGGGGAAAAAGAGAAGAAAGAAGGAAGGAAAGGAGAAGAAAAGGGAAAAGGAAAGGGGAAGAAGGAAGGAAAGGGGAAGGAAATGAAAGAAAATTAGAGATGGAATGGCGAGGAAAGGAAAGAAAAGGTAAATGAAAAGTGGGAAGGGAGGGAACGGGGACAATTAAAGGGGAAAGAGATAAAAAGTTGAAGGTGAAAAGAAGAAGTGGAAAGAAGAATCTGTAAGGGAAAGTTAAGAAGAGATAAAATAGGGCGAAAATGTGCAACAAAAATGAGAAAAGAAAACGTATTAAAATAGTAAGAGGAGAGGCGCCAAAAAAAAGGACAATAAGAAAAAGCAAAATAATCCGGAGAAACGAAGGGATGGTGACATAAATTGGAAAGAAAACTGAACTAAGACAAACAAAAAAGGTACAGCAAAATGAGAAGAGAAAAAAGAAAATATGATAAAAGAGGAAAAGGGCACCAAAAAGAAAACAAAGTTGAGAAAAGTTTAATTAAAGAAATTAAAAGGGGCATCAAAGGAATGTGGAGCTAACGAAAATAAAAGGGCGTCAAAACTGGAAAAAAGGGTTTGAAAATAGTTTTTTTAGGAAACGAATAGCAAAGGCAAAAGAATAACAAAGGCACATGGAGTTTAAAGGGGAATAATAAGGGGCGTCAAAACAGAAAACAAAGGAAAGGGGCTGAAAAATAAGGAAAGGGGCGCGAAAACCGTCTGTTGATTTAATAAAGCAGTACTAATTTAGATAATATCTTTCGCAGTCTGTGACACAGAATACACCGTGGGAAATGCTTACCGGACCGCCGTATGTATAGAGGTCAGTGAAAATCCCGGACTGATAACGTTAGTCTCTCACGCAGTACCAATTTAGATAATGTCTTTCGCAGTCTGTGAATTGCCGAGCAATAGCTCCCGCACCGCAGACCCCACAGGGATCAAAGTGAGAATCCGAATCCGAATACATTAACCCTTTTATGGTAGGCCGTTCTGACTAAAAACCATGTTTTTGTTATTATGGGAGCGCCAAGGTGCTTTTAGGCTTTATTGGTGTTTTACCTTGTACCCCCTGGGCATCCACCCCACCCATCCCGGAGTCCTTTTTTATGGGTGCGGGGATGGTCTCGGGGTCCCGTAGAAGGGTTTTGGAGTATTTTGAATAATTCCGTGATAATCATCCAAAACTGGGGCCATACCACTTAGTTTGGATTTTTTTACCGAGTGTCTCCATATCAGCTAGAAAAGTTTCGGAACGGATCTAAATGTGTTTTTACCCCCCCCCCCCTCCCTCCTCGAACCAAAAGTGGGTCAAATTCGGGTTTTTTTAAGGCTCCTGGAATTTTTGTTTGGGTTTAGGTGGACCAGGAGGCCTTATTAGCTCTGGAAGGTCGGGAACCTCTCCATTTTTTACACTCGGACCACCCTTTCTTAGTGGTGCTTAGGTTCCGTGGGCGGGGAGGGGGGGGGAGGATAGCTGGATGGAGAGTTTCGTTTAGCTGATTTCTCCTTTTTGAACATCTTTGTTCAAATAAATAATTTATTTAAAAGCTTTTTTCTTATATATTCAGCCAATTATTTTGGCATTTTACTCTGTGTGATGCTACTGTTACGGTAGCCTCTCACAGGCCATGATAGAAATTACTTCAAAATGTCGATAGTCGTTAAAAATACACAAAAACAGTAGGGCTATTCCATGTCAACACCGAGGATTTGTGCACCGCAGCAGTCATGGATTTTTTTTCTTTTTTTGGTGTGATGATAGATATTGATGAGCAATGAAAATCGAGAAGAGAGAGAGAAAATTTTGAGCTTCTTATACCTTTTTGTTTTCCCGCAGGAGCATTCAGAAATGTAGGGGATCACAATCAAAAATGCTGGATGTGCGCTGTGAAAGACAATTTGACGAGGGCCATAACACTGTAATGGAACACTTCCCCAACTTTGAAAATCACTATTTGGGGAATTTGTTTGGTGTATAATAGACTAGACATCTGGCCTAAAAAATGTGATAAGCTCCTTTGACTTTTAAAAGTATTTGGGGGTTTGTATAAATGCAATCTCTTCAACTGGGACAAGTTCGGGGGGGGGGGGGGGGGCAGAATCCCATAAGTAACAATATTTTTTATTGTCCATTTTCTTGTTAATCTGGAGTAACACGTAGGAATTGGTCTACTAGTTACAATAATAAGCACATTAGGTAAGTAATAAACGGGAGTACTTTTTTCAGCCATTGAAAAAAATATCCTAAATTTTGCATTTTGGACATATATTGGCCCCACCCCAAATAAAATCAATGTTTGACATATGACATAACCCCTCTACTTCAGTTATGGTTGACGATTACATCAGCAAAATAAAAAAAACTATTCTTGAAAGAACCAGCTTGGTTTTTTGATGTCTTAATTGTTTGCAGCACAAAGAAACTTGCTGATCTCTCCATAGAATGTATATGGTGATAACACCTGTGCATGTACAATGACATGTGGGTCACATATACTTTGTGTGGTAACTTTGAGTGTGTATTGTGTTGTGAAAAAAGAAAGACGCAAAGCTAGTTTCTTTCAAGGAAAGTTTGTTATGTATATCTAAAACATATCTGAAGTAGAGGGGTGGTTCTTGTTTGGAGATAGAATGTCAACCACTTGTTTTCAGGGGGGTCACAAATTTGTGAAACAAAGTTAAAATTACCATTTTCAAGGGGCTTGCCTACCTCACTTATTATTTTTCTAATGTGTTCATAACTTGTATTGGTTTTTTTTTAAAGTTCTACTATGAACTCTGATTGACCAAAAGCATGGACGATTAAAATTTTGTCTACTTTAGAAGTTATGACCCCCAGACTTGGCCCCGATTGAAACCAAATTGCATATTTAGATCTCATTAACTCTAAAAGTAAACACGATATGAACTTTCTGATGCCCAGATTTGAATTTACACAAAAGTTTAACCCTTAGATAGTGATTTTCAAAGTTGTGATGTGGCTCCATTTTACTATCTGTGACCCTCTCAACATATCTTTGAACTTGGGTGGACTTTTTGATGGTAACCCCCCTAATTTTCCAAATGGCTCTAGCGGGAAGAAAAATGATGAAATGGACTTGACGCTCAAAATTTCAGGATTTTAAGATTCATCAACGTCTACCACTACACTTAAAGCAAAGAAAAAAATCCACGGACGTGCTGCGGCGTGCACATCTCGAATGTGACAATGGAATGGGGGCCAGTACAAAAAAACTGTTGCATCAAAACTAATGGGCACACTTGATTTTCATTTTATTTTTTCCAACTGCGTGGGGATGCACATCCCGAATCCCTCTATAGGAAGTATGTATGAGGGTAGATGATTGATTTATCCGAATAATATAGAAAAAGACACAAATAAAAATGTTACTCCAAATAGACAAAAATTCGGGTTTCAATTTTTAATTTCCCAATTCTGAGGGGGAACCCCCGCTCAAACAATCTGAAGGGCCGTACGCATGATTTACTGGGGGGAGGGGGGTGCGGGACTCGAAAAAAGTGGACTTTTTCGAAAAGAGTGGAATTTTCTTTATAAAAAATCATTATTTGACCATTTTGAGCAAATGTTAATCGAGGGCAACGCAATGCTCATTTCAACACCATTGAAACAAAAAGCATGCCCAAAACACCAGATACCATCCAAAAACCTTCCAAGAAACCTCCCGAAAAGTGTTCCACTTTTCTTTTAAAAAAAAATCATTATTTGTCCCATTTTAGACAAAAAAATGGCCGGTTGCGTTCCAGGCAATGTTCAACAACCATTGACACACAAGGAACCGAGAAACTGGGAACCATTCAGAAACCCTCTGGAAACGATCCAAAGGTCCCTTTTTCTTTAAAATAGTGTTTTGACCATTTTGAAAGTAAAAAAAAAGATAAAGTTTTTTTTTAAAAAAAAAAAAAAAAATAGTGAATCGAGGGCCCCATCAACCATTGGGAACATCAAAGCATGTCCAAACACACAGTGACCCTCCAAATACCTTCCGGGAACTTTCAAGTGTCCACTTTTGTTAAATAAATCATTATTTTTGACCATTCTAGACAGAAATGCCCAATTTGGGTTCCAGGCAGCTGTTAAAAAGATCTGAGTAATATCATGATAATGTAAGAAAAAAATTATTACGTCAAAATCCGTCGAGGTTAAACTCGCTGCAAAACATGCAATTTCCAATAACGGTCATTAGATTTAAATATTCTTGACCAGGCCTAGCCTTTAGTCAGCCTGTGTGTGACCGTTTCTGATATACGTTAAAGAGCGCCTCCTACCACGTTACTTCTAGACAAGCACTCGGGTTACGCGGGAAGTTGATGAAGATCTGGTTGCTGTTACGAAGGGTTGGCAGTCCTACCCTACCTTCCGGGAACCTTCCAAGGTGGTCCACTTTGTTACACCTCATTTATTTTGGTACCCATGTACCACAAATGGCCGATTTGGTTCCATGCAATGGCGGCCAATACATTAAGTCCGGTATGAAAAATATGGTGCTTGATGCTTTTGTGAGCCGGGGTTAGATTCCCCGCCTTTCAGGCCCACCGCTAGGTCGGAGTCTAATGGATGGGGAAGCCATACCCTTCAAGCTCTATATTTTTTCTAACGGCGTGTTTTTGAATCTTTCTTACATAATTATACGACGAGACAAGAACTAATTTATTTTTAAATATTTGATTTTGGATTTATTTATATTTTATTGGACAACAGACTTGGATAGAACAAGAAGTCGTTACGGGAATAGCTAATAATTCATTGGGGTCCATTTACCGGCGTGGCAGGAGATTGGTCCCGGCGGACTCACAGTCCATCTACAACGGTAACATAGCCCTCGATCAGTTGACTCTTCACGCAAATATTAAGTGTTCGCGCTTAATTCCGCTGTCGTCTATGAGGCCCGACCATATCTCATTTTACAACCGGGAAGGAATATTCAGTACAGTTTGAGAATTATATCGTCGTTATTATTTATTGGGCAGGCGTCTAACACCAAGATCTATTGATGGAGCTCATAGGATTAACAATAAGGAAATAGTTTGTATCGTCTTCTCTTAACCCTCGTCCTACCTTAGCCATTTTTGTAACAAAACTCCCGAGGGGGGGGGTGTTACCACCCCCTGGTATTTTCGTTACTGAACAAAGCACCCGATTCCTGTAAATTTTGGTACCAAAGGATAGCTTAGAGTTTCTTCTTTCCATTGGTACCAAAAAGTACTAACTCCCCATTATGACGTCACCATGACGTCATATGTTGAGAAAGTACGAAAATACTGATATAGGTGGAAAATTATATTTCACGCAATTTTAAAGACCTAAGGAGCCACTCAAACACCTTATTATACTCTAAAAAATGATGTCATTATTCAAACTAGTCCATTGTCCCCCATCAAGTAGATTAAAAACCCGCATGGAAATCTATTTTCTAACCTTTTTTGGCGAAAAATTGAATTTTCACACTTTAGTGTGGTGTATGGAAAGGCAGTTTTCTGACATCTAACTTTTATGACGTTCAGTGGATTAATGCTAGGCATGTTGTACTCATTTAGGTATCAATGAAGAGGAGGACCATAGCTTATCTATTGGTAACCAACATCAGGTCTTGTGATGTCCTTTATGTGTTAGGCATGGTTGGTACTTCTTGCTTGCCGGAGGGGGGGGTGGGTGGTTACACCCCTATCCACACTTTGGTCTCACCCTGTATCTTACCTATACCCCCCTGTGGAGTTGGTTTTTGGATAAAAGTCGGCGGAACATGTCATTGACAATTACATTAAATCATTTGGCAGGCAAAAAGGAGTGTTTTAAGCAAAGCCCGGGGAAAAAAAACCTTCGGTAGACGAGGGTAAATGTTTGCTTAACAAAGTAGGGGTAAACAAGGTAACACACCCATTGAATGCAATGGACGGTGACATTGGGTCCCTATGACATTGGTAATATTAAGCATTTTTAAGGGCAGCCAAAAAATATTCCTTATTTTAATCCTATACACGCAACAATTTGCACCATTTTGTAAATCAAAACAGAATAAAAATGACCCGTACAACTGCGAAACCTGGACCCGTTTTTGATTTTGCTTGTTTTTTAACCCGAAACTCCCAGACTTCAAGTCGTAGAGTGTGCAAAACAAACTATAAATTTTTTAACTCCTTATGGGTAGACAAATAACGTGGTTATACTTTTCTAAATGATGGATCAATTTAAAAATTTGACCCCCTGTGCAATCTTAGTCTAAAAAAACCCACCCTCTGAAGGTACCATGTGTTACAAATGTCTACTAGCTCTAGGCTATTTGGGGCTTTCTTTTGAGACAGGAGCTGGACCAGAAAAAGACCAATAATTTACCGTCAGGATGGTTTTTGTTTTGCTCATGCATTAGGACAAATAAATGTTTTAAATTTCCCGGGTCGGGTAAATTTTTAGTCCGACCCGGAAATTTGCCCGACACTCCAACTTACCCTCAATAGCGGGTCGGCTCGTATGGTTTTGAAATACAGCGTCTATAAAGTTTGTATACATTTTATTACCATCCACGTTGTTTTAAATATGGAATACAATATTCTTTGTTTGGGATATCAATAATTGAATAATATCAATTGGCCGTAGTACTTTGGTGTATTGCCCCTTGTTATCAGCAGTGTGTAATGGAATGTCAGCGAAGCTCTAGAACAACTTATTGAAATATGACAGTGTACAGAAATTGAAAGACCAAACCTAATCAATACAAGCTTTCGCCACTTCATCATCCGATTACTGATAATAGATGACTTATCATATGTTCAACAATCAAGCCTCAATATGGATGAATAGTCACACAATCGCTATTTAATCAATTGCTTCTAATGATTTACCTATTTATTTTGATCATTTGGTGTACTAACTTTCGCTTGTTTTGTTTTTTACCATTCAAACATATACTGTAGTAGGTTGTAGTGATGAGTAATCATTGACGAGTTCTATGAATGGAAGATTTGATTTTCACGCTTAACTTTAGTTAGAAACCGTTGGCATTTAAAAAAAGGAACGTTTCGAATATTGATAATTGAAAGAAAATACGTCAATGACCGGAAACTTGAGGCACCTTTTTGTGGTTTCTAGTTAGAGCATTTTCTTTTAGTATGTCTATTTACACGATGATCGTTTCAATAACGTCGCCCGAATGGCTATTGGACACGATCATCGGTTTTGAGAAAGTGGAATGGCTAATGAGGCCGACAGGCTACCTGTGAGGTGTCTGGTATGAGATTTTTGGCCCGAAATTATTCTCAGCATATGGTCCGGATCATAAATAATCTAGAAAAATAGGTTCAAATATGGGCGGACCACATTTGCCCATATGGTCCTGGAGCATAAAGTAAAAGAGCATATTTGAATATGCTCCTGGAGCATATATGGAAATACAACAAATGGTCCATGCCTGAGCATATGGCAAATATGCTCCTGGGCAATGGGAGAAATATTCTAAATCGAAAACTGCTCCAGGACCACATTTGCCATATGTCCATGGAGCAATGTGCACTAAAATTTGACTTATAATATTTTCTCCAGATATCGTGTCAATATCCTCGCCCGAAAGGCTTTGACAAGATGATCTGTGTAAATAACTCGCCAAAATAGTATTGACAGATCATCGTGTAAATAACGTCGCCCGAAATGGCTATTGCCACGATCATCGGTTAAATAACGTCGCTCGTAAGGCTATTGCACAATCAATCGTGTCAATATCCTCGGCCTTTCTTTTAAAAACTAAAACAACCTCCGTTCATTTACATGATCTAGGTTGGATTCGAAGCTGAGCGTAGCAGATACCGTAAAAATACATCCTTTTTATCAAATTAGTACTTACGATGTCGCAGTTAAGTTTCAGACGAACGCCAGACAATGAAATCAACAAGTGTCCTAGTCCCTACTCCCAATAAATGCAATAGCGGCGCAAGCGGGGCTTGTATTTCTCATCTATTTTTCCCTCTGTGAAGCCCGAGTTTTGACGTTTTGATTTAGTAGAAATCTCATCTATCTTTTGCTGTACCGTCTTTTGTGCTTTCGCATTTAACGCAATTGCGCACGAGAGTGAAACCTCATGAGATACTTGCCAATAATCCTCTTACGAAATGCTGCTGCAACAAAATTTGTGTCCTTGCCAGCCTCATGTTGCTGTAGTCGTTCACCTGCTCCTTCCACTGGTTGTCCAAGTGTAGAAACGCATCGTAAATTGAGAACCAGTCGATATAGCCTTCCACGTAAAACTTTGATGGTTTTCTTCAACCAAACATTCTTTTCTTTTCAAGAAGAACCTTGCTCATTTTTCTGTAGCTTCCAAATATTACCTACTTGGAACTCAATACCTTCAGATACCAAATTTAGTTTTGATCCAAGTTTCTTTTTGAAACCCTGGAATGCCGACGAACATTGTTGACAGGGTGAATTACTTTGAAAAATACGTACACGAAACTTTGCTGACTTTAGTTGTTTTCGTTCCTGTTGGTAGCGTTGGACATTTTTAACGATCTGGTCTACATCAGCTAAAAGGAATTTCTCTGCGTGATTCTGATTAAATGGTTGCGCGTTCGGCGAATCATACTCTGTACTTTTATAGATGTGTACAAAAGCTATTACGTTATTTTCGTCATAAAAGACAATCATTGCGGACGTCCCCTTGTGAGCGTGAAGGAAGTGGCGAAGATGAACTGCTCCTTCGTGGTTTAAGTCTTTAATTTTTGGTCTTGGTCTCGACGAAAACGACTTAGATTTGTCTGGAATCACTGAGTCTTGAATGCTGCTACAAGCCATATTTCCTGAAGTTTGAAGTATTCTGGCAAGTATCGGCCTACACGTATAGGTATCTAGCTATCATGTGTGTTCATATCTGTAAAAATAATATTATATATTCATTGTTAACTATCGCTATTTTTAAGAAATTATATATTATCACTTTACCGCATAAAACCTAGCACGCTTTACATTAATCTTGAAGCAATGTAAAAAGTAGATCGGTTATTGCGTAAGCTATACGTTCCTGCCGAATTTCTTGATAGAAAATGTTGTTCAAGACAAAAGAATTAACAACTAATCAATTTTGCATTTCAAGCCTATAGAAAGATTGTTTTAGGATATGAATTTCTCTCATATTGCACTAAATCGGTTGTATATAGACCACCTACCGAGAACATTTGGAAGGTTTATTGAACAAACAAGTAAAAAAGAAAACCGCAGACCTTGTTTTTAAATTGCCAGCCATCGTAATCGCCCCCATAGGAAAACCATGCTTTGAATTTTTATCGTGCATGACAGAAAATTCTAAATCATCATCTTATTACATAAAGAAGGTGTATTTGGCGTATTCACTTCAGATGTGATCTAATACATTGGTAAGCATTCCAAATGCGCAAAAACCCGGGTTCGAAAAAAAAGACGGGCGCTTCTTTCTGGAAATTTCCGCATGTCTCTTTAACGTCAGCTATTGACTTTGGGATGCGATCTTTGGACTCATTAACATGTTAATGTTCCCATGCATTATTGCTTCTATGACCCAAGTTTGATATAAAATTGGAACGATTAAGCCCAAATTAATAGTTGCAAAAATATAAAACTCATAGCGAGACCAATTAATGTTTTGGATCCGATATTTTCACACACTTGGACTCCCCAAAACATGATAATGATTGCAATTGGACTAGAACTCTCAGATGAGACAAACAAACAAACAAACGCGCACAAGTGGTGAGCTCGTTCATAATCCCCTATCGATCTCGTTCGGCAAGGACAATAAACTGGATAGGATTAAATCGTTCTCTTTTAACCCCATGTCCTGCAATCCTGCAACCTACATTGTTTTTTTTATATTTATGCTTTTGTATTAAAAACTCTTTGTATCCTCATATTTCCAAAATGACTCTCACATAGCATTTGCTACGCCTGTACGCATATATACACAGATTGAAAATATAGGTTCTTTCTTAAATAATATTGTTCCATAATCAACTTTCATTATAGTTCATTAAAGCTATAATGGAAAATTTATAGCCTTAAGGCCCATTACAGTCGTTCAAGGCTGTAGGCGAAGCATGCGGTCATAACTAGCAAGCATAGTCTTGTAACTATACAGGGTGAGTCAAAAAGATTTACACTCGATCTCAGAAAAATATTAAAATATTTAACAAGTTTAGAAATTGTTTGTCCATGAAAACAATAGCTCATTATATCCGCTGTCATTGGTAAAAAAAAAAAAATAGAAAGTTTACCTTCTCGCATATTGCAGCCATGGTAAATTAACGGAAAGCCGCCCAAAACCATGTTGACCACGGTTGTACAAATATTCTTCACGTCCACAGCAGCAAAGCCTTTGAGTTACTGTCATCTAAATGCTTAATAACCGTATTTTTTGTCTAAAGTATCCAATACCTAATCCGTACCAACTGTTGTTGATAATATTTCTGAACATTATCAATAGTCAATGACAGTAGCGTAACAGGAGCAGGGAGAACGGGACACATTGTTCTCTCCCCTATGGGTCTGACCAGGAAAAGCTACCGGTAAAGCAGGAAAAGGACGAGCAGAAAGGGAGTAAAGAAAAGAGAGGGAAGGGAGAGGAAAGGATTGAGATGCAAAGTAGCCCCCATTAGATTATGAAGGAAAATGCGTGTCAACCAGCTGTATTGCACAGGAATGCCTACATATTTGCATTCAAAGTTTCCGCGAAAAGATATGTGAACAATTTCGAACATTGATTTCAGAATAATGAAATAGTTTGACTTTTTTTCTTGATATTTGAAGGTTTACACAAAGGTATCAAAGCAAGCAAAGAATGTCATGACGTACTTGTGTAGACTCATCCAAAGTCTCTTTGGCCAAATTTCCACAACAGTGATTCCGTTACCGAGGAAAATGGGTACCTATCACCTGTATAAAAATGTCCTTAACCTTAACACAAACGATTTTCCGTAAATTTACGGAAATCTGTTTTAGAAACCATAGAATAAAACCAAAAACATAAAAATTTTAATTTACGAACTTTTCAAAATTTCTGGCATCACTAATTTCCGGAATTTTTTTTTGGTTTCCGTCATTTTAATTACGGAAAAATTCTGTTAAATACACAGTTTTTTTTCCGTATTGAGACAAATTTCTGTAAAAATTTATACTGTCAAAGTCCGTTAATTGACAGAAATTTCTGGTAATTTACCCTAAAAATGACTGGCACATACTGCTGCCAGAAATTTTCGTAAATTTACGGAATATTTTTAACAGTGTAGATAGCATAACGTCGCAATGCAAAGTTTCAAAAACAAAATTCTCTAGTAGGTGAAATAATCTTGTTTTTAATATGTAATATTCATATCTTTGGTAGATTTTGTGTAGAGTGTAAATCTTTTTGAAATCACCCTTTTTGAATATAGTCCAAATTATAGCTATTGGTGGCTTAACATGTGATTTTCAAAGTATTAAACTATTTTTTCATTAATTTGGTCTTTAAAATAAAGCTTTAATATAAAGCTTTCCTAAACGCCTTGTTATTTTTTAGCAAAAGTAATAGTAAGCCAAGCTTCAGACACTTACTTCCGCCCAGTGTGAAACTGCCGGTAAATGCAATTATTGTCACACGAAACTTTGACTCATGATTGCTGGTAATACAATATTGAGCTCAAGCGATCATAAAATAAAGATAAACATAAGACTTACCTGAATTCATATCTTAAATTGTAATGTGTTAAAAGACCATTTTACTGGCATTCGAAATTTCTGGTCTGTTTCACGATTTTCAGATTGCACGAAATTCCCTCGTACGCTACCTACACAGACCAATAAATAGCCTGTGATCAAAAATTTGTGTGTGGGTGTCGTAGTCAGATTTTCAAGACACACCAAGACAACGTAAATAATCACGACAAAGGTTGGGAAATCATAAAGAAACTATACACACACACAACGCAACACACACACACACGACACACACACACACACAACCCACCTACGACCACACACACACAACCACACCCACCACAACACCCACACACACACCACACTAAGGAAACATACTTACACAAAGGTAATATCACCATTCTACTTCAGCGTCGTTCCGATTTACATCTATAACCATTTTGTATCAGGATATAACAAGGTGTCCGCTTTTGATGACTCAACATAGGAAATGGCCGTGGTCATTGCGTCGTCACAGAACGTTTTTTCCTGCATACGATTTAATTTTACATGCAACACACCTTACCATTTCTTATATAAACATATTTGATGGTGCGTTCACTAAGGGTATGATAAACCTCTTTCAATTTTGCCGCGCAGTGAAGTGCAGTAACCATTGGTTACCGGTTCACGCTGAACACGAGTCATTGAGTCGTATTGTATGAAGCTAAAAGGGCCTGCCATTCACTTGTCAAGATGACTAGATAATTTTTCTTGACATGAAGACATAATTCGCAATTTTGTAACATTTAAAAAATTTAAAAATTAATAAACATAAAATACCAAAAAAAATGCCCTACTCCCCTCTGATATGAAATCGGATCTTTCGTTTTTATGCAGTAAAAAGTAAAATACAGTACAACAGTACCATAGGATAGGGTGTAAAAGACAAAATTCTTAATCCGGACTTTTTATTACAAATGTGATGTTTTTGATAGGGTGAGTAAAAAAAAACCCAACTTGATGACCCCGAATTGTGTCCGCCATTTTGAAATAATCGTAAAATATATCTAACATATGTGGAATCATCTGCAAGTTTTAGTTAATTTAATCTTATGTGCTGCAAAGATCATTAACATACGTTAGGTATAGACCGAGAGCTCCAGGTCGTTTGAATCAAGTAGTATGTTTTGCGCCCTGTCCACGGATTCACTTAAATGAACGGCGCTTAGCGAACAAATCAGTATGGAGCAGAAAATCGGACTATCATATTGCTCTGCAGAAAATAAATGTGACGTTAATTAACCCCACAAGCTTCAGTCACAATTTACCATCAATGTCTCTAACGTGTCACGGGTCCTCATCACTCATAAAATCATTTGAAAAATAAAATAACTTTAATAGCATGTATCAAATTCTGGAGGAGTTGAATGAATCATCCCATAAGAATGAACAGACAAAAATCGGTTACAACTTTTTGAGGTTTAAGTATTGTCGTAGTATTTGTAACCAAAATATTCCACATCTTAAAAAAATAGTTTCAAATAAAACTTACCTTTATCACTGGCTTTAAGATACCACTTTAATTTGACATAAACATAGACTACCCTTATATTATTTTGGGTATCATTTGCTTAGTTGACCTCCGGCTGCATTTCAAATGGAATCCGTGGATAGTGGTGAAAGCTTCTACTTGATCAAAGACGACTGTAACTAGCTCGGCCTATACTTGTCCGATTGGAATTATCTTTGCATGAAAATAAAGATCATAACATAGCTTTCCCGATGATACCAATATGTGAGTATATTTATTTAAAAGTCAAATGGCGTACACTATCAGGGTAAGTTTTTTTTGACTCAACCCTGTTCTAGTAGAGTAAAGATAGCACATGACCCCCAAAAATTGCAACAAAGTTTTGTTTAGCAATTTTCTGGGAGTTTGGTCAGCTTAACAATATATCAAGAGTTGCAAACTCAAATCGAAGTCCCAGAAAGTTTTCAAAACTATGACATAAAAACAAAATAGCCGGCCAATCCGAGGAGAAAGGAGGAGTACCGAAGAAAGAAGGGGAGTTAAGTTCGGAAGATGGGACTGATAGAGGGGGGTAGCAGAAGTTAGAAAGGGGAGTGTGAGCATGTCGGGACTGTAAGGGGAGGGTGGAGAGGAAAGGTGGGGTGGAAGATAAGTTGTAAGTGAAAGGGGGTGAATACCATTTTTTGGTGAAATAGGTAATGGTCTGCGACCATTTTGAAAAACATAAATCCTCATACTCTGGCAATAAAAGAGCTAGAAGGACAAACACGATGTCATTTCCCCTACTATCTAGCATACAAATCCATTAAAATGGGTGTTTCCTAAAAGTTGACAGATATATCTTGACCTCTAAATCCAAATTGCCATGGCCGCCCTCCGCCATGTTGGAAAGACAAATTCGTGTATCTCTGATATCGGATGGGCCAAAAGGAACAAACAAGATGTCATTTCCTACTATTCTAAGCATAACAAATCCATAAAATGGTTTATGAAGTTGAGATATCATCGTTGAGCATCTAAATACAGTATGGCCGCCATCCGCCCCATGTTGGGAGAAGTAAAAATTCTTGTATCTTCTGGTATCGGATGGGCCACAAGGACAAACAAGATTGTCATTTCCTACTAAATCTAGCATAAGAAATCCATTAAAAATGTTTTATGAAGTTTAGATATCTTGACTCTAATCCTCCAATATGGCCTCCATCCACCATTTTTAAAAGACAAAATTCTTTCATCGTGTATCACATGGGCCAAAATTACATATATGGGTGTTTATTTTTGTATTAATTGGAAAAAAAGCATCGAACTCCATTAGATGGTTGTTGTAAAGTTTGAGAGCACCTTGATGTCTTCAAATTTGCCACTGTCCCGCCATTTATGAAAAATGAAACCATAAATTTTGCGATTTGTCCAAAGTTCGTAGCCATATGATTGTTTTTTATCAGCTATAATCTTTACATTTGACATATGTTTGTTTTATCACATGGAATTGTGAATTCTTGAAGTAACACAAAGTATCAATTTCACCTCAGGCACCAAAATTGGCCTAACACTTGTTTTGCAGTAGATGAGATCGAACACATTATTACCTATTACTATTTGATCTTCAGTTCACTTGGAATTGGCAAATGGATCATTAAAGCATCCCGCTTCGGAGGGACGTTAAGCCGTCGTCCCGTGTAACAGAGAGTCACCACTGTACAGTAACTCGCAGTCAGTGTCGATAAGAGTATGTGTAACCCCTGACTGTCCCAATATCCATCCCCTCCCCCCATCCTCAAATAGCGGGGCCATGTTAGGAAAGCGTCGCGTCGTATCATGGATACACGCGGCCCGTCTCGCACACTAGCTGAATAAATCCTGACACCACCACAAGCCCCTACCAATGACTTTTGGAACGAGCAAACAAAAAAATCAGATACATTGATGACAGCCCGAGCAGATACAAGAGTCTTGACTTTAGCTTTCCATCTTTAATTTAGGTCTTTTCCATTTGTTTGACTGTACCTTTGCCTACTTGGACAGATCTTTACATTGACAATGTCACCAGCATTTAATCCCTTTGTAAATGTTTCTCCAAGTCTTTCTCCTGTGAAGGGAGCATGCTCTTCAACGTGGCTGCAAGCTTTGCAAAGTCAATTCTTGTTCTCTTTTCATCATGTGTAAAAGGTTATCTATGATTATGCATATTTAACAGTTGACTCACTATGGCAAAGGCACCGTTGTCTTCAATGGTACCTGGTGAACTACACAAAAGACAGCACACACGAACATCGCAATACTAGGATCTCAAAACTAGTAGACATCAATGCAACCAAATTTGCCAGGAAAAAAGACTTTCTCTCAAATGATCTAAATAACGGCTCTTTAAAAACTACTTGGTGACCGAATGCAACAAAGATACCTGTCACTGTTAATCTCTGCAGAAGAGATGCACGATGTTGATATAGCAAAAAAGGCAGTCGCCATGCCAAAAATTAGAAGTAAAAACATATTGGAGAAGACCGGACCCCTGGTCATTGATATTCTTCCCCATTATTCATGAAGGGCTGTAATGGCCTTTACTTTCCGAATCTGACAGACAAGAGAAAACACATGTGTATGAATATAGAACTTCTGAGTGCTTTTCAGTGTAGCATTTACTCTAATCTGATGTTTGTCCATGCTTTTCAGTTGCAATACTACTTAGGAGATTTTGGGTTGGCAAGAAGTCTATTTCGTTCAAGTATCATGGCGACCGCGATGTTAGACTTGTTCTGCAGAGTATTTTGTACTCCCAATATGGATCCTAATCGATAGAAAGTGAAGGCTGTAATGCAGTGGTGTGTCCCTGGTTTAATGTCAGCAATCGGAGTCTTTTTTGATGGTAAAGGCATGCAGGCAATTACCAGCATAAACTCACGTCTGATAAACCGCTGATGGATTGGTGCGAGATAGCGAATTAACCTCCTTTTCAAAGCTGGCCCGCTAATTAGTAGCGGGAATTTGCTCAGGAAGGGCTTTCCAGATTTGGCAGTTGGAAGAATAAATGATGGCTGACCATGTTAGATCTTGGGGTCTCATCTGTGAGGAGACGGAGATGAGGGTCTATACACTGAGTTTTAGGCATCCGTTTGGTAAAGTAGTTCAAGAGCCTCCTGCTAGAACACACTGTTTCATAGTGGTGTAGTTTTGCTCCAACGCTCTCTGTTTAAAACCGTTAAAGATTTCAACCAAAAACTTCCGCTGCAAAACTGCACTCTAGGAGAATCGAGAAACTTATTTTCGCTCATGCAAGTGGGAGTGCAAACTGATGGTCACAATTCAACTGACTACATGTAGGGCTGGATAGTACAAGGGGGAATTTGGTTCCCGTCATGATGAACACAAGTCCAGCACCAGAGTTGCCACTGGAATGCTCCGATGGAATTGTTTCTTACAGTATGCATCCCAATGAAATGCACCTGCATGCAGAAAGAATGGAATCACCACAGCTTGGGGACATTCATGTGAAAACATGGACGGCAAGAACCATCTCAATGATTATTAATTTGATCTCGTCGTTGCAAGCGTCTCTGCCCAATTTTGGTGATGTGTGAATTGTGAAACTGTACTTTTTTTGTACTTGAATAATACACAATTATACACTGTAACACCATAAATGTGAAAATGTGATAGATTTTATAAGCTGATAAAAATTCAAATGGCTATCGAATTTTCGGACAAATATCACTAAATAATCATGTTTATTCTATATATTTGAATGCCAGAATAAAGAAAATGACACTTAATTTGTCATTGTAATCTGTCTGATGCTATATAGGAGGATTTACCATTTTCATTTTTTTTCTTTTTTTCAAAATGGTGGTTCAGTGGCCATTTTGAAACGTCAAGATGCTCTCAAAACTTTAAAACAAAAACCATCTGATGCATTTCTTAGCCCTCAAATACAATAACACTTATTTGCCATTTTTGCCCATCTGGTATCAGAGAGAAAAGAATTCATAACTTTCAATTAACATGGCGGATGGCAGCAATATTGGATGTAGTGGCCCAGAAGATGAAATCTGAACTTCATTAAACCCATTTCAAATGAGTGTTATGTAGAATTAATAGGAAATGATATCTTGTTTGTCATTTTTGGGCCGCATCCGTAACCAGAGCTATCATGATTTTTGTCCTTTTCACAACATGGCGGGTGGCGGCATATTGTATTTAGAGGTCAAGATATATCAACTTCATAAACGCTTTTAATGGATTGTTTATGGCTGAAAGTAGGAAATGAACATCTTGTTTTTGGCCTTTTTGGCCCATCCGATACCAGCCCGATACAAGAATTTGTACTTCCAAACATGGGCGATGGCGGCCATATTGGATTAAGGTCACGATGATATCTCAACTTCATAAATTTTTTAACTGGATTGTTATTCTATAACTAATCGTAATGGACACCTTGTTTTTGCCCTTTTAGCCATTTATTGCCAGAGATATGAGGATTTATGTTTTTCAAAAATGGTTGGATGGCGGCCATTTTGTTTATGTCCAAGTTTTTAACCCTTTTCTGGGACTTGATTTAATATCACTTTTGATATATTGTTAAGCTGACCTTATACTACCATAAAATGCCAAGAAACCACGCTGTTTTTTTTTTTGGGTCTGTGGTAAAATGTCATATTTTGATCCGTACTAATCTCCTTAATTAAATCCCTAAATGTCATTATTTTGCCACTTTTCAAAATCACGACGGTGCAATACCTTCCTTGTTGTTTTACGGCGGTGAATTTGCTCCTAGATCTAACCACACATAAAATATACCGCTTACCCTACTTCGGGAACTCCCGCGCGGGGACCTCCCTTTTTAGCGGTGAGTGGTCAGTTGCTAGTCATTTTCCATTTTCCTCCTCTGTTACGAAAGGGATAACTGAAGGACAATCGATTTGACTTAACTACAGTGGAGGTAGTGACATGCCAACGCAACAGAACGACACCAACTTCGGTCGTAACCCGAGTGCTAGTCTTATTCAAAAGACTTAACACAGGAGGGCGGCTCTTACGCATATCGAACGGTCACGACACAGCCTTTGACTAAAGCTAGGCCTGTCACGATATTTAAATCTAAATGGCCGTTATTGGAAATTGACTGTTTGCAGTCGAGGTTAATCACTACCTTGACGGGATTTTACGTCCATAATTTTTTTTGTTTTTTTTTCAATTTTTCCCTAACTTATATATATTACTAATAATCTTTTGACAAAGTTTTAAGGGCTTGATTTTGTAATGTTCCCGCGACAGACTGCCATAGTTAAATGCATAGCGGTTCCCAAATTTTACGTTGGAAATCCCCAATGCCCAAATCGATGCAATCGTGTCCACCCCACCCCTCTCCCCCCCCCCCCCCCGCTCTCCCCCCTACCCCCCCCCCCCCCCCCGCTTAGCTATTTTTACACGTGATTATGTGTGGACAAGACTTATTATTATACACCAAAAACACGATTGTTAGAAAATTGTAGGGCAGCCATCCTCGGGAAATCCTTATAGCATGTAATCCAAGGTTTGGATCACACAAAGTATGTACTCCAACTAAGTATTTATAGATTGGTAGACCACGCAGGTTGATTTTGCAGAGACAAGCAACTTGGCATAATTAATTTGGGACACTTAGCTTCATTATTCCGTGTAAGAAACTGTGTGATTGTTTTAAGGAAACGTATATATTGTTTTTGTCCACTTATTCCATCTTCTTTCTGCAAGCAACCCCCAGCAACCCACCAATCAATTTTTGTGATACATACCGGGGGATACATATGTATGACATTTGAATGAGCGTACTTTTCATATGACTCACAACATTGATCCAAGGAGCGGCGAGTACATTTAACATTTAGCCCTCGCTCACCAAGGTTTTTTCCTACTACATTCAGCACCAAGGGGGCGGGGATATCGTTTACACCCCCCTGTGTTTCGTATTAAGCGACAACATCATCTTGTTTGGGTATCAGTTATGTATCTATGTCCTTACTTTAACATCAAGTACAAACAATCTTGCCAAGTTTAACAATTGACGTCATAGTGACGTACTGATAGGCTTACTTTTTTTTACGTAATTTTGAAAAAAATCAAGGATTTTTCGACCTTTTGTGCCATTCATGCAAACAAAATTGGTATATATTTGGCGATGATGGGTGCCAAAGTAAACATACACATGGTATTACTCTAAAAAATAAGAACAAAATACAAATGTTGTCAGTACTTGCTTACAGTAGCATCATACGTAACATAAAGTACCATTTTGGCATTTTACACAGTAAAGTATAGGAAGGTGGCAACCACCCGAATTTGACGGGACAACCTGACCTCCCTGTAGGTGGTACCTCCAATGTTTTTCCGCTAAAATGACCGCAAAGGATGAACTTACAATTACACAAAAGCCTCAGATCATATGCGTTTGCGTTTTTGTGCGATAGGGAATCGTCCGTTGGGGGGGGGGGTAATTATAGTCCGCCGGGAGCCACAGTCTGGACTCCATAGACGACAACGGAATAAAGCGTTAAACTAATGTTGCGTGAAAAGTTAACTCAGTGCCCTATTCTTCACCATTGTGGCCGGACTGTGAGTACGGCGGACTATAATTACTTCTACAACGGTCTTATTTATTTATAATTTTACATTCTTTCATGTACATATAGAAGCAAAATAGACAAAAATAACTTTATCAGCACTTCATTTTGTATTGAGCCATATTACCGTTGATACCAAATTCGTTAAATTGTACAAAAAATGGGCTTACTGTATTTTGCGAAACGAAACGAAACGAAACAGAACCCCCATTGGATTACACGCTTTATTCCGTTATGCACGTTATGCATGCATGACGGAATAAAGCTTGTAATCCAATGGGAGTTCTGTTTCGTTTCGTTTCGCAAATACAGTAAGCCCAAAAAATATCCTGCCCCATTTAAGAAGGAAAGTGTCCCAACATACCGAGATAGAAGATAAAGACACTAATGTAGAAATAACTATATTCGTTGGCTGATTGAAATTGTTATAGAAAGTGTAAATATTAGATTGCATTGAATGATATCAATTATTTCCTTTTTTAAAATGTTATTCTTAAAAGCAAGTGCATTCCAGATCATGTTCAATTATAATTCGACCATATTTAAGGATGTCACAATACTTAACTAAAGTGATGGCATTGTTTCCTTAAATTGTTTCTTGTTTGAAAATATATTTAAGAAATAAAGGGTGATGCAGTATCATTTATGGGCGAATAATGTGTCCGAGGTCAGAAAAACTAAATAATGGGCGAGGCGCAGCCAAGCCCATTATTTGAAAGTTTTTCTGGCCGAGGATACATTATGAGCCCATAAATGACACTGCAAACCCTTTATTTCTATTCTATTACCTAAAACAGCTTGATTTAATAAGAAAATGCATTGGCGACCCATTATTGCAGAATAATGGGCAGTAAACTGACCAATCAGAATGCTGCATTTTCAATAATGGGCAGCAGCTAGAGGTAATAGAATTCATGATAGACGGCCACTGTTACAATGAAAAATATGCATATTAATTTCGCTGCTAAATGCTCAGTTAGGGACTACATTATAACCCTCATCAACCTGAGCTATTTTTGTAACAAAACTCCCGATGGGGGGTTGGTTGGGCCCCCTGTGATTTTCCTTGTACTGAACCTTTGATTCTCAAAAATTTGGTACCACATAGCTTTCTTCTTTCCATTGTTATCAAATTAAGTACCAAAATTCCCATTATGACGTCACTATGACTTCATAATGTATAAAAATACTGGATATAGGTGGAAAATTGGTATTTCGAAATTTTACTCACTCAAAAAACATTGTCATAGCACTAAAACGCTCTGAGTATATAAAACTAGTCATTTCCCATCAAATAGAGCCGAAACCGCATGAAAATCGGATATTCCTAACTTTTTGTGTCTATGGAAATTGACAATTCTACTGGCGAAATTTATGACGTCATTCTGACTTAATGCTAGGCATGTTAGTCTTTATTTTGTAGCTATGGTACCAAAGTCAAGTGTCTGTGATATTCCTGTGTCGTACTAGGTATGTTGGTACTTCTCTCCCGAAGGATGGGGTGGGATCACCCTGTACCTCACCTATACCCCGGTATAGATGTTAGTTTTGGCATGATGAAGGACCATAAAGGCTTACTGTATTTTGCGTAACGAAACGAAACGAAACAGAACTCCGATTGGACTACACGCTTTATTCCGTCATGCATGCATAACGTGCATAACGGAATAAAACGCGTAATCCAATGGGAGTTCTGTTTCGTTTCGCAAAATACAGTAAGCCCCATAAAATGTCAATCGACAATTATATTAAATAATTTGGTACCAGAAAAGGTTTTTTAGCAAAGCGGGGAAAAGTAGCTGGGGTGGTAACCACCCCCTTCGGTAGACGAGGGTTAAAGCTGCCCCACAACATATATTTGTTCTGTTTCGTAGGACGGGTGGTCACCAACATACTTTAAATCCAAAATTTCATTTGAATCCGACATACCATATTGATGTGTAATATTACAATAGCCCACAGAGTACAAACTATTTCCGGTTACCGTAAACAAACGAAAGAATATTTTGCGGATGAGAAGAAAAAAACACAATGCTACTAATGGTACCCAAATCCTAGGTTTGATGGTGTGAAGGTGAATTTGGGGTTAAGGCTGAGGATCGGGTAGTGACCCTTTAATCCTTAACACTGTTCTTTCCTCTTTCTTTAGCCTTTAGTTTAGCACAATCTCTTTTTACATGACCCAGTTGCTTACAGAAATGGCAGTGACCCCATGTCTTGCCTTTGCTACAAAGATAACAGTATTTTTGTTCTTTAGGACACTCTGCTCTCTTGTGTCCGCGTTTTTTACAGAAATAGCATTGAAGCTGAACATATCTGTCATGTTTTTTATCGATATTTTCTTGGTCACTGTCCGTGGTCGTGGTAGTTTCAGAAATAGCAGAAGAAACTGCAGAAGCATTCATATTGCTATCATTGCGAACCTTTCTGTTCTCATTCAATTTCGGACAGTTTGTTCTTTTATGTCCCCTGTTCATTAGAGCAAATACTGGGTATCTTGTCTGTGCAATCTTTGCCATTTTTGGTAACGTTAGTTGTAATTTGAGGAGACGCAGTGAAAGCACTACTATCACTAAAGTTTCCAGAGTTTTCTTTCTCGTTCAAATTTGGGCAGTGTGTTCTTATATGTCCCCACTGATGACAGAAATAGCATTGCCGCCGAAGGTTTCATATAGTTCCTTGTCAATACTCCCTTTGTCAGAGCAATTTGCAGCAACGGTAGCAGAAGCAACGGCGGAAACATTACTTTCGCCACATTTGTTAGAATGTCTCCCTTCTAATTTCGGATGATTAGAGTAAAATACGCGTTGTTTGTTGTTTTCTCCGCTTTCATCCCCTTTGTCATTTTTAGTAACGGTAACAATTGTAGCAGAGGTGTCATTAGACACATCGGCCGCAGAGCAATCAATCTTCGTCCTTTTCAATTGTGGGCAGTTTGGTCTTATGTGTCCCCGTTCCTTACAGGCATAGCATTGCATCAACATGCTGTATTTGTGTCCTCTGCCAGCATATTCGTTCCCATGTTTGTTATCCGTAGCAGAGGTGACAGCGGAAACGTGAACAGCACAATCCTCATCGGGTTTGTGAGAGGTTTGTTTCCGATGCAACTGTGGGCAGTTTGGTCTTATGTGTCCCCGTTCCTTACAGACATGACATTGAATCAATATGCTGTAGTTTCGTTTCTTATCATCAGTATCTACTTTATAGTCCTTGCTACAAATAATATTGCCTTCGTAGTAATGGTCGTCATTATATTTTTCGTTTTTTGTTTTGTTATCAATAGCATTTTTACAAGCCTTTCCCTGGTTCTGCATTTGCCATTTTGTTGAAATACTTTTAATTCGGTCCTGGACTTTCTTTGCGCGTAGGCAAGTCAAAGGTTTTGCAGCTGGAAACGAAAGTTCCAAAAGGTATTCTATGATGTCGTCTTCAGATGTTGGAGCAAAACTAACTTCACTAACATGATTTTGCTTTCCTGCACGACTGCTGGTCCAGGTGTAAAACGCATCGTATAACTGAAACCAGTTAATGGGATTGAATGTGAAACGTTTCTGATTTGCATCACCGAACAAGCACTTCAAACCTTGTTCGTTTTCATGCAGTCGCCACAAGTTATTTACTTGAAATTCAATGCCTTTAGATTCCAAAGCTATCCTAGACGCGAGCTTCCTCCTGAAACTTGGAAACTGCCTTGAATCATGTAGCACGGGGAATTACTTTGAAAAATGCGAACACAGAACTTGCTGTTTGCGGCCTTTTCCTGATATTTGTATGATCCAATGTTGTCTACCTCATCAATAAGGATTTTTCTTTCTGCATTATTATATTCATCACTTCTGTATGACAATTGACGAAATAATCAGTGTCTTACTGTCATAAATTCGATCATATGATGAAGTCCCGACTGTATCCGCGAAAGAAATTACAAGATGAATACCTGCCTCCAGGTCTAGATCTCGAGTTTAGATCTTAATGTAGTGTGGCTGCACCGACATCGTTGTATTTCTCTTTATCATGATCTCGATGAGATGACATTTGACTCATCTTCTTGTGTGCTTGCTCTTCTTCTCCATATCAATGATTCCGTTTTTCTGTAAGAAACAACACACAGAAAATATACAATTAATTACGAAGCTGTGTAATAATGATTGTTCAGTCAACACCACAAAATTTTCTTGCCCCAGTTTCTATTTATTTTTTGCTGAGACGACTAGACCGTCAAAGCAGGAAGATGAGTGAGGAGAGAGGGAGAGGAGAGAGAGAGAGGGAGGTAGAGAGAGAGAAGAGAGAGAGAGAGAGAGAGAAGGTGGTTGGCTCGATTTTGTTATGCCGATTACCAGGATTACTTCATTCACCGGCTCATTTTTGAAACTTTCAATGGACCGCTTCGATTGGACCTTAAAGTCCATGGCCCGATCGCTAATAGCCTCGTCCCCAGAACCCAGATTTAACCGAAAGTGTCAAAATTTTGGTTCATAAGAAAGCTACTATTATTTCCCTCATTTACCCTGTGAATCTTAGGTCAAAAGGATGTTTGGTTTGAATTAAATGAGCGAAAATGTACCCAATTTGGTCGACCCATATTAATTTCAACACAGTAAACTCTATGGCTACTAATCCACGTTATCTGCTCTCACATGAAAACCGCATTGAAATATCGGCGCGAACTTTACAGGTGGGGGTTTTTGGGAAGGCCAATCTGTCAAGATGAAACTTTCATATCCTTAAATCGGGCCCATCTCCCTTTAAAGTAATGTGATCAACCGACTCAGGACTGGCCATCGTGAAGGTTTCACAACAGGAGTTATTTCACACTGCATCTAAAACAGTTTTATACTTTTCCAGCTAGATCACTGCAAACATGGTGTTACTTTTTTGTACACTAAACACAATAAATGGCGTTGTACCCTCAATAGCTGGTGGAAGACGCGCTGGAAAATATTCTGATTTGGAAGTCCAAAACTGATTTTCAATATAAATAGGATTTGAAAAGGTGGATTGGGACTAAAAAATAAAGATTAAAAATTATGGACATAAAGTTTAAAAGAGTGTCCCTTCTCGTATGTTATAGACTCCAACAATCCCCCAATTTGGTAACTATCCCAATCAGTCCTTGGAATGGCTGCTACAAAATAAAGTCTGTGCACGTATTACGTAATCTGTTTTACGACCGCGAAAACTTCGGAAATGTATAACCATAGCATTATTTTATTGACTGGCGGAATTGAATAACTAACTCTTACATAGAGTTTTACTGCAGACTGTGCCAGGAATATGGATAATAGCAAGGTTCGTTTTGCCTATTGTATTTGTGTTAGCCGAAATGGCCGAAGACCCTATCTTATTGTCACGGAATTGTACTTGGATGACCCGCAGACTGACTTGGTTGCGTGTATAATCAGGCTGTGAAACTCCTATATTTTAGCACGCACAAAACCATGGGAACTGCTGTTATACGCGCCCCCGCGCATATGAGGGTAGCATGGTTATGATAATGACTTAGGTAGACTAATGTAATCCTACAGGATTGCTCTTGATTGCAACACATACGGAAATTTATATCCAAAAATCGATGATTTTCATCATCTTAAACCAGAAAAAAGAAAGAGAAAACAATACTTATCAGAAAAACATAGCTCACTATCTTGATTTAGATTTTATCTCTATAATGCGTCATTTAAACATGTAAATGTTACAATTTGGACCACTCTTATCAAGGCCTCGTCAAGTCCACTAAAAATTGAACACTGCCCTCAACATTGAGGGATGACGGGATGAGTTCCTCTCCCATTATTATAGACTCCCTAGTATAATGCAAACATTTATCCATTTCCACCAGGAACACTTCAGGAGTTAAAGGAAAGACTTTTTATTCAGAAACTTCTGCTATCAGCATGAAAGCACCAATAACTGAATGCATTGGGCAGGCATACAAGATATTCAGGTAATCCTACAAGTGGAGCGGTTTGGACTGCAAAATTGTCGACAAACCCTCCCCTCGGTACAACAAAACGCAACCACTTCTATTCGAAAGATAGTAATAAATAATTTAAAAAAATGATGGTTGTGGTCAAAAACTTTGGTGGCAGGGGTGTTTTTTGGGGTCAAAAAACACGTTTTTGAGCTAAAAACTTAAGAAAATCAAGATTTATTAATTTCTTAGCAAAACACATTTTAATCATGATGCAATGACTATCAATCTCTGACATTTATATTATTGATTTCTGTTTTATACAATATATAAATGGTCTAGAATTTTAGCCCCCAAATCACTTTTTTCCTTAAAATAACTTTTTTTTTACCACATGTCACCACAGTGAGTATTACCTGAACACTTTATGCAATGTATGAAACCTATATCAATAACAAAAAGGATACCATAAAGAAAGATAGTAATATTTTTACTTTAACAAAAATAAAAAAAATAATTTCGCTTAATTTGCAGCCCAAAATGCATTTTTTTTCGGCCTAGAAATCATCCCTGCCACCAAATATTTCAACCACAACCATAATTTTCTTAAATCTCATATAGTTATCCTTCAAATAAAGGTGGTTGTGTTTTGTTGTACCGAGAGCGGGGTAACTCGAAAACCACTCCGTTATACACTTATATTTGTGGTGAGTGTGGAAGTCTTTTTTGACAGGTTCTATAACGCCCCTTAACTGCATTTAAATGCACTTCTGAAAAACATCACCGAGTGGACTCCTGCCTTGCTTTAGGGGGAACTTTCCCCTAGAACAGGAAAATAACGTTTAATACCTCCTTTTTTGCTGTGATCATAAAAATTTCCTCTAGGGACGTTAGGGAAAATATCGATTGGTAACGATGACAGATTCTACCTGTCATCAACTCACACTTAATGTTTATTCAAAATGTTAAGAATATTATAATTACTAATATTTATTAAAATGGTAGGATGTTCTCTAAGAGTCATCCTTCAAAATAAATAAAAATGAATGGGCGTCAATGTGTACACAGCCTGTTGTTTGTGTAAAATTATATTGTCTGCGTAGAGCAATTCTTTTACGCTATTTCCCGTACGTTTGTTAGTTAAAGTACTTGTGGCTATCCGCGATTAACCTTTGAAATTCTGAATTATATCGCTAAGTCTGTTTTAGGTAAACCCCAAGTTCCACTACAACAATTGTACATGAAGAAAACATGCTTGTGATTTTTTTAACAACCCAACAAGTATAGACAGAATATGTACCTTACGGTTTGCTTAGTTTCGTTTCGCAAACAATCACAAGCCCATGTATGCTTTCATATTTCAAGGAGTTGCATTTGACAAAAAGTGTCCAAACGATTAATGACCATAATCGTAGGTTTTGTATTGGGCTAACCATTACCCCCGTGCGGCCGTGCCCACGATATAAATTCACATGGCAATTAAAGGAACGTACCTTGATAAATTATTGCATATCACTGCAAACGTCGCATCGATATGCCCAGTAGATATTGCAGCATAGATACTGGATTCCCGAATCTACCACCTAAAATGACAATAAAAATGCGCTTCACTACTTTTTATTTCGTACGTGTCGTCATAAAGTTTGATTCTTTATTTATGCCAGGCAAAATTTACCGTTCATTTAAAGCGGCACTGGCACATTTTCACAAAATATGAAATTTCTTCAATTTGCTCTCAAATGATAGTCTAGGCCATTGGAAGAACAGAGATATATTTTACACATAAAAATAATATACCCCAAAACAGATAGGGACATTGATATGAGGATAAAGATATCCAGGTAACTTTAATCAACAAATGTGTATATTACATGAATATTTTTGACTCGTACTCACTGATATTAAAACCACAAAGGTTATAGACCGGTGTGAAAGGAGATATAGTCCCCCTGGAGATATAGCCCGGGGATTGGTTGCAATAGCCCTAACCGGACTACAGAACCGAGCGGTCCTCCGGACCATGGCTTCTAGGGTCAGTGGTCTTCACCTGTGGACCCCTGTTCCTAGGAATAACAGCCCTTGCTTTAATGTTGCTAGTTTTTATCCCCCGGACCATGGCTTCCAGGGTCCATAGCTTCACACCGCGTGGACCCTCTCTCTAGAAATATATCCTTACTTCATATTGTTTTTAGGTTTTTATATAGTTAACCGGACTATAGTTTTCTATCGGACTATAGTTCCTTTTACACAGTGAAAGTAACCATTGTCCTCCGCTAACTGTTAGTCCCTATCAATCACGGTATGACTACAATAGTTACGGAATGAAACAGATGTTCTAGAGTGGTGAATAATGGTATAAAAAACAGAAGCTTCCCGTCAACTCGCCTTCGTGGTCTAGCGGTAAGGTCTCTCTGCTGACTTCCAATATAATTACCCAGGTTCGAGTCAAAGTAGAGTATGTTTTTTAGTGTAATTATGTTTTTTAAAAATTGCACAGGTTTAAATGTTAGTGTGTTGGAATTTGCGGTATGTTTTTGCGGATCACTAGCCCTAAGTTTTGATTGTTCCACCGGACAATATTACCTACTTTTCATTGCCCTGAAGACCAACATTTTTCAGGGTAATAATCACTACTTTTTTGTAAAAATTTCAGTTCGGTGCTTCGATCGTGACCTCTTGTTACTCTTAGGTAAAATTTCAAGTAAAGCATGTGCAATGAATTTACTAACCCTAACGCCATGAATCTCACAAAACTTCACCAAATGTATAGTGGTGTCTATTTTGGTAATTTTGATAGATTTTTGTACATACATGTGATTTTGAACATCTGAGTGATTTAAGTGAAGTGAACCATCACACACGTCCACACATGCGCGCACACACACATACACACATTCACCCACACTGTACCACCCCTGCTTATGTTAACACATCACCCACACACATACACAACTAACACCGACACACCATAAACACAACACACACATGCACTCACACATATCACACACATACCACATACGCCATACAGCAACCCACCCACACACACGACACACACACACACACACATACAAACACAACAACAAGACACATGCAAGTATAAATCACACAAATAGAAAAAAGAAGGAATGAAAGGAAACGCACTGCTCGAGCATTCGCATCTAATTCACAAATATTGATACAAGAACCCCAAAATGAGTGGGGTTAGAGTTACTTAGATTAAAATGTCACAAGTTGTGAGTCTGTTTATCAATTTGGAACTGTAAAATGGAATGTTGCATTACTTGGAAAAATTGGTTGCTAATATCTCTACCACGTTAATCACGATCAATGTAATTGGTGAATACCCCCGTACAACTAACCCTAATTTTAAGTCGCAAAATAATTATAGAAATATGTAAACATTCCTTCAATCTATCTAATAGTGTGGCTTTAAACACTCACGGTTATTTTGTACTGAGTAAAGTGTGGCAGAATATTTTATATGGCTATTTAAGGTAAATTGCAAATTAAATAAATAATCATTTTTTTTGGTAAACGGGACGGTACAAAACATGGAACCTGAATCATGCAATAAGGAAGTCCTCTTGAGATATTTTTCACACACATTATGTGATTTCTCTCAATTTGCGGGATTCATCTTTACAATGTCTTTCACCCGTCCAGTTTCCATTTCTGGTATTTGTCCTTTTATTTTTAAGTGGTCATTATTTCTCAGACCTAACTGGTTATCTGCCTCCTCCTCCTCCATGGTTTGTTTTTGTGTGTTTGATGGGCATTTGAATGTATTGTTTGTTTTATTGACAAAATGAATTTGAATGGAAAATTGGAATATTCAGTTGTAAAAATAGAATAAGGGAACATATACGTGCCTATTGTTTCTAGGTCCAATTTCTTCACGCCAGTATGTGTGTCGGCCTATAAATAATACAACGTTTATGTGAACATATACGAAAACTGCATTACAAAACAACACTAAACCTTTTTTAAAGGACAGCTTCTATCGAATGAGTTATATATTGAGCGGCGCACTGGTTCTCATTGTGCAAGCTTTTGGTGAAATGCATTCTGATTAAGTTCAGATAACATAACACCCAAGTCATGAATCTGTCGAATAGACTAAAGGTGAAGCTAATTTACTATTATTTGGTAATTAGAACTATCCCTTTTCGGAACAGTTTCACCGAGCTTCCTCCTTTCAAGAACCCTGCACTTGCAAAGGAAAGTATCTGTCAGTTAGAAGAAAATATGTCAGTTTTACGGCGGACATTCCTGTGTCGGAATAGCAAAATAATTCCTCTTAATCATGCACCTTTAACCCGTATTTAAAGTTGGATAGTGCCGTGTGGATATATGAAGACTGTCTTGTCCTATGTCTACAATACTCCAATCCTTATAATCAACAAAGAAAATAGGCCATTTATTTGGGTTTTATTTTTGAAAACTCTCGATCCTAAAAAATCTGTTTTTCATTTGTTTTTATCTATTTTAATTAAATGATCAAATAATTCCTTCAAATAAAATATAAATACAAGATTAAAATAGGTTAACTCTGCTAACTGGGCTGTCCTGTGGCTCTCTGCTAACTACTGCCATTTATACATTCGTGGTTAGATATGTGTTTCTGATTGTGTTTTCCTCTGATGCCATTGACTATGTGGTAGTAACACACTTTTACACTCAAAGGTCTGTTATAATGAACACACTAAATCTTAAGTGTAAATGTGCAACAAATAACCTATATTTTGTCAGATTCTGTCAATATTTTAACGTTGTGAGTTTTATACTGGCTTTCTATAAATTTTATTTCTGTGTCCTCAATGTAATTATTAATTATTTTTGTGTTACATCTTTTATAACTATTTTAGTAGCAGTAGCACTATGTAAATTACATTTTCTCACATTTATTGGTATTTTTCAGCAGGTAAATACAGATGCCGATTCATATGGTTTTGAGAGAGACAATAGATGTAGCCCTATTCCAGAGAAAGGCCACATCATAAGATCATCTTTCTCGAAGCTAAATTATTTAACATGTATGATGCCAATTTCCTTCCACAATCTTAATTACAACAATACAAACCTAAAAACGCATTCTTCCCAACACATGCAATGTTTCTATAATTTTGTACCAAATTTCCTTTAAAAAATTCGCAAAATTGTGAAAACAACGATGCGAGAAAAGCCGTTTTCCTCCCCCTAAAAAACATTACTTTTTAAGGTTGATGTGATATAATTTAAATTTTCAATATATAAATATTCAAGTAATTCACAAAAGAGTAACTACTACATAAACAAAATTAACAGGTAGTGGGCCAATTTTAGCATTTTCTTATATACTCTGGAATTTCTGGACACGGATGTATTAATCAATTTTAAAAAGGCATTTTTCTCTGAAGTCATCGACTCTATCACTTGTTTATCGTGAGATATATGGGCAATAGCCTATATGTTAATATGCTAAAATAAATAACTTTTAAATTGTATGTTTATCACTACAATACCATCAGTACATATTTAGAGTGACAAGGATAAGTGATTTCCTACTTCTGACGCTCTCAAGGTGAGCCACTTCAGCTTTGAGTAATGGGTTAATTTCACTACCATGGCTGTTTTTTTCTTATATTATTCAAATTAATTATTATTATATTATTATTAGCCTGTGGAGGCAGTTTGGGGAAATTGGCTATTGTTATGGGCACTAATTAAGCGTTTTTCCCATCAACTTCAAATTTGACCCCTGTCACTGAAAGTTTACCCTTTCTTGATTTTTGCTGTTTTTAGATTATAACTCTGAACTTTTAGGCTGTAGAAATCAAATATACCTTTTCTGAATCCAATCCTTATGGTTAGACACATAATGTGGGTACACTTTCAACATGATTCGGTCAATTTAAAAATGTTTGACCGATGTACAAACTTTGTCTTGCCCCTCTCCTGAGGGCAACATTTAGGCAGGACTTAAGAATCGCGTTCAGGGGTTCCTGTCAGGCTGTCAACATATTTAATCACTCAAACCATTTATACTTGAATGTGTTACAACTGTCTGCTAGCTCCCAGGGTATCTGTAGTAGTAGTATTAGTAGTATTAATGTAGTAGTATATGTAGTAGTGTATGTAGTATTAGTAGTATGTAATATAGTATGGTAGTAGTAGTATGTAGTAGTATATTGTCGGTGAGTGTATGTAGTAGTAGTGATGTAGTGTAGTATTAGTCGTCGTCGCTTTCGTTTGTCGTCTTCGTCGTCCTACTGTCGTCGTCTCTGTACGCCTCGTCGCCTGGCGTCCGTCGTCGTCTGTCGTCGTCGTCTGTCGTTCTCGCCTGCCCGTAGTCGTCGTTGAGTATGTAATGTCCCTAATTTCGTCGTAGTCGTATTTAAATTAGTAGTATGCAGTAGTATAATGTAGTTGTCGCATGTACAGTAGTCCTATGACGTCGTAGTAGTCGAAGTATCGTATGACGCTCGGTATATGTATCGTAGCATGTCGTAGTCGTCGTCGTCGTGTATGTAGTACTAATATGTAAGTAGGTAGTCGCCTCTGTATTAGTATGTAGTAGGAGTAGCAGTATAGTAGCAGCAGTAGTTGTATATGGTAGAAACATGTTGTAGTCTTCGTAGTAGTAGTCGTATGTAGTAGTATAGTATGTAGTAGTCTATGTCTTCTAGTCCGTATAGTTCTGTAGTCGTAGTCTGTGAGTATAGTAGTAGTAGTATAGTCTTAGATATAGTCAGTCGTAGTACGTCGTAGTATCGTAATGTATAGTAGTCAGTCGT
Organism: Ophioderma brevispina; assembly: GCA_023653785.1. NCBI lineage: Eukaryota > Metazoa > Echinodermata > Ophiuroidea > Amphilepidida > Ophiodermatidae > Ophioderma > Ophioderma brevispina. The sequence continues at coordinate 40,737 of JAMKCH010034015.1, read as the reverse complement.
CAGTCGTAGTAGTCGTCGTAGTAGTCGTCGTCTCAGTAGTCGTCGTCGTATCTGTCGTCGTCCCGCTCTCTCTGTCGTCGTCGTCTCCTCGTCGTCGTCTCTTTCTTCCTCGTCTTCTTTCTGTCCGTCGAGTATTATTAGGTCGAGTATCTGTCTTTGTCGTATTCGTAGTACTCGTAGTAGTCGTAGAGTAGTCGTCGTAAGTAGCGTGTAGTAGCTAGTCATCCGCTTACTGTGTGGGTTGGGGCCCTTCCGCCCTGTCTGAGCCTCATGAATACGTTAGGAGGACAGTTCGGTTCCCCTTTAACGTTATCCTTTGTGTGCGCTTTATTCGTCCACGGCGAAGCATAGTAAGGGAATGCAAATTACAATAAGCCACTAGACTAATAAAAGATAGGAATATTAATGCACGAGGCCTAATAGATCTAAGGCAAATTTCCCCCTAAGCGTCAATCTACGGTATTTTCTGAGGAAGATATGGTAGTAGAAGAGTTCAAATATTTTACCCTGTGGGGACTTATTTGGATATGCTGACCCCATATGTGAACCGCAACAGTGTTTGAGGGCAAGGGCCGCAGAGTGAAGGGTAAACGAAGGGCAACAAAAGATGTACAGAGTCAGAAGTTGCACGCTACCCATATACTCTGTACGCAATGATTACTGAGCAAGGGCTCACTCCGACATGTAAAATATCATCTAGGGGTAATTTTCAGTCACGGTAGGTCTATAAAATCAATGATTTTTAAAGAAATTGGAAGGAGTGGATCGAGCTTTTGAACTTCCTTCACACATGTAAGGTCAAAGTGGGATCTTTGGGTCAATGTGGGTTAGGCGGGGGACGATATTAACGGCACTACTCCAATCAGAGGGCTGCTTCAATTATGAGCCGCCCCAACCAGTGGTGGAGATTTTGCGTTCTTTCAATTGTTCGGGGGATACTCTATTCACGATGGATAGAAAAATGAACATGCAAGAATCTCCGCACTGAAAAGTATGATATTACACAAGCCTTTTAAGTCACCAAGTGTATTTGAAAAGTTAAAGGTCACCCTTTACATAGGGGAGATTCATGGAAAGAAATAGAAAAACAAACCTATCATTTAATGCTTGTTATGTGTCATTCATATGTTAGTCGCATCCTATGCATTTAGTGTTTATCAAGAGTAGGTTCATTTCTCAATAGAATTCCTTTAACCTTCTTCGGACTTGGACCACATTTTAAGAAACGAGTGTACCTAGGACATGGACAATCATTCCTAAGCACGGGTAGTCCGTCCACTTCGGGCTGGACATTAATTCCTAAGGATCGATAGTCCACCTTGGACTTTTTAGGAATTGTAGTCCACGCAAGGACATGGAAACTAATCCCTAAGGAAAATAGTCCACCTCTGACGGCATTAATTCCTAAGAAATGAGAGTCCCCCCAAATAAAAACCTGCACAATAATCCCAAAGGATTAGATTGTCCACGTCGGAATCGGACGTTCCTAAGGAGTTGCAGTGCACTCTGGCAGGGCATTAATTCCTAAGGACTAATGGTCTGACACTTTCAGACATGGACAATAATTCCTAAGGTCATAGTCAGGTCGGAAATTGGACCTTATCCCTAAGGAGCGATAGTCCACCCTAACAGGTCATTAATCCCTAAGAGACTAATAGTCCACACTTTCGGAAATGGACACGAATCCTAAGGACTGGTAGTCCATATCTGACTTGGATATTTATTCCCAAGGCCTGATAGTCCTCTTAGGACTTCATTCCCACTTGTAGACTAAATTCCTATAAATTCATAGTCCGGGGGACTATAGTTCCTAACTCTGCCCATACCCGACTATTAAAACCAGAAAGAGTGTCTCCCGGGACTATTTGGGCTTACAGGGGACAATCTCTCTGCCACCACCGGTAACAGTGTGCATAGCGTGGGAAACAGGCATACGGCGTGCGTGTCTTGTGTTAAACGCCAGATTCGTCGTCTGCTGAATTTTCACGTCGCCGGCGGACGTTAAATTACCAAAATCGTTCGTGACCCTAAGGAAGCTGATTTGGTCTTAATAATTCGGGTGAGGGCTTTTGGATATAAAAGCTTTACCAACATGCAAAAATATCGATTTTGAAAAATCTTGAAAAAAATAAAACATTTCTTCAAAAATTGCCAGTGTCTCTTTATGTCTGCAGCACACAATATGGTTACCGAGTTCTAGCGAGCGAAGCTTATGCACCTATGTGGAATGATTTAAAACCGTGGAATGATTACATCAACATTTAGGCAAAAGGTGTAGTAATTGCAGAATTGTGCTGTTAATGTCGAGCTTAGCTAATTAGGTATGGGGCATGTCCTCTATGTTGTGTGTTGTGTTTATTCCATCGAGGGGCTAGGGGAAACCAAGTGCAAATCATAATTAAATTATTAAAATCAATAATCCTCTATTCCCACAAATAAAACTGGCACATTTCTTGAACAAGAATAAAATGCCACTTCAATTCATTCCTCAATATCAGTGGACTAGAAGTGGATACCACATAGACTTCAGCAAACAATGAAGTTAAAGATATTCTATCACCGGGCCGTATACGGTGTAGAAAAACACTTCAGATTCCCCTTCATCTGGGAGTGCAGACCATTGTTATATTGTCGCCCAGCTGAATAGATTTGTCTCTTACCGCTCTCCATTTAGACTGGAGTAACTTTTTCAGGACAAATCTTAACCTCAGTCACAATAATAAATATTGAGCCTTCTATAGTGCGTGTTCATCACCCTGGGCCATGTGGTTTCATCATTTATTCGAAAAGGAACAAACATGACAACATCCTGAGAAAATGTGCGGGGCCAACTTCGACCTAACACACTTTTGTGCAGAAGCCAAACTACACGTAACTTAGTGCTTAACTTCATTTCTATTCATTTACTGCGTTTCAGAAGAAAAGTTAGTGTCAACGACCTATTATGTACACGGTTGTTATTGTGAGAGAGGACGGGTATTGTCGCTCAACCCGAATCGTGGATGTGGTAACACCTGGCTATATAACAATGGCCCCACATACCGGTCCCATTGTTAATATCTTTCGCTCATGGTTTGCTGAATTCTATACAGATCCATTGGCTCGTGATTATTGGGAAACGAATGATGTTACATTTTATTTATTTTAAAGAAAATGTGCCGTTTTTGTGCGGAAAAGGTTATGTGATTTAAATAATTTATTTGACTTACACTTGGTTTTTCCCTTAGCCCCTCGTGGGACACACAGAATTTGTTATACAGTTGGTTTACTTTGTCCCCCACCATAGTCTATCACGACTCCAGTGCAATATAGTGCTCAAAATTTCGCAAGGTACATGTACAGGAGTCCGTTAGAGAAACCGCTGTACACAGTCGTGACCTCTGATCGAATTCAGTCGAAACTTCGATCATAAGATTTGAGCGTTCGCGAAACTCGCATCATTGAATCCCATCAAAATAGGCTCACTTCGTCCGTGAATTGCTATCAACCGAGTGACTTAATTAATGAGATAAACCCTGGGCGATGGTCGTCTGAATGTAAACACCTTCCTGCGCTTATGAGTGAGCTATATTGATGAATGTAATGCTGCCCGAATTAACACCCGAAGTTAGACTCAAATTCTTTACATCAAGTAACTTAACACGTACATTAACTTTGGTTTTGCATCAATGATGTTATATAATGGTTGCTTATGATTGGCGTTATATAGCAATATAACTTGTTTTGTTAAACAAACCACGTCTGTTACCTTACATATGTTAACAGAAAAACAAAAATGCCATCTTTACAATACGTACAATAAACAATCCCATGTAACGTTAGTAATATGACAGACTTATTGTAATAGTCACACAAAAACAACGTTACAAAATAACCCTTCATTGAGGGAAAATGGTTGCCGTCTTACCCCCGAAATAATTTGGTATCATTGTATTGACCATGGTATGCTGTAAGGGAAAGTGTAAAAGATTGTCGAGCGGCAAAAAAAATAACATGGATGATCACAGCGCCGTAACATGTAACAGCACTTTCATTGATACTGGGTTCTACGATTGATACACATGCTACATAACACGATTATTATTATATGATGATACCGAGCAGGTAATGAGGGCACGCATCATGTATAAAACACATAAACCTGCGGACCAAAGGCATTATGCCAATAGCATATTCGAAGGTGACGAATAACAGTTTGACCCTTCTAGACTGTGCGACAAATACATTTTTATGCAACAGGTAATGGCAAGCATCGAAGCAGCCCTAGAAGGATTTTTCTAGGACTTCGCCAAAACAAACAAACAAAAAAGGAAAAAAGCTTAGTCCTGGATGAGCTTTGACTGAAAATTGAAAAGCACTGATCCTCTGGGCCAAGGCCATGGTTTTTGTCCTCAAAGCCAGGCCATAAAATCAAGCCGTAAGGCAGCCTCAAGGTAGCTTTAAGGCCAAGGCTGAGCATCAAGACACAGCATCGCTGGATAAAAGGCTTGCAAAAGGATTCTATTGAATCTAACTTACTCTAGTTACAAAAGTTGGGTACTGTTCTGGGTCCGTTCGTGAAACTTGAGTCGTAAACTTGCGTAGTAAGTGCTGAGCACGATTTGTACGATTTCTACTGGTTATAATTCCTTTTGTGCGTTAGCCAAATTCATTCGTAACACAAAAATAGAAGTTAATCCGTGTAATAGTTGGGTTTATCCTACGTCATTCAACATACTCGTACGTTTTTTCTTTAGAAAGCTACACTCATTAATGCACTTTCTTTGGTAAATTTAATGGACTTCGATTCGCACTTAATTGAACGTTTTTAAAATATGACGAAACCATGTCAGTTTTACACCGTCCTCATTATATTATACACTCTTAAAACGTCAGGATCAAATACATGATTAGATTTCCGGCTCACTTTGTTTTGATCCTTTAAGGGTCATTTTGATTAATTTTGGGATCGTTTTGATCTGTTTCCAGATAGATATCAACAAACGGATCAGGTTCAACTTGATCAAATTTGAGCTGATTTCTGGATCAATTCTATGAAACAGTCCATTGGTCAATAGTTGACTGACGGTACCCTTTGCAAACCGACATGCAGACGATCTCTTGAATTCGGTCAATTCGTTGAATTCGATTACAGTACTAGTAGTGGTAAATGCCTTATTGGTGTTTATTATAAACCTCCATCCACAGTATGAAGGTTTTTTGGGACATTTTAGATGCTCACCTCAGCAAAGTTCATGCTTCAAGCGAAAATCTTATATAGTTGTTTTACTCTGTTGGTGACGTTAAACATTCCTCTTGATTTGTCGAATGGGGATGCTGATACATGACTCGGGGCACAATACCCACTTTAGCTTCTTATAACCATGCATTCAAGGTGGGTTTTCACCCAGGTCCTTAAGGAGCCCACTTATAGGACCCTTAATGGTATGATCAACATTTCTTGATTTAGTGTTTGTGTCTGATCCTTTTGTGTTCTTTCTTCTTGTGAGTCTACATTTAATTTGCATGGCGTGACCACTTAGCTGTTTTTCACTTGTTTTTTGAAATGATCCAAAAAGGGGCCAAGGCCTATTAATAAGAGGGTGTAATTGGCATAAGGGCCTCAATCGTGCTTACTTTGGAGAGGATGACAAGCTCTTATTATTAATGGACCCTTGGCATCTTTGTTATGATAATGAGGATTTGATGCTAATTTTGAACATGCTGAGGCTATCATTACGAGCTCTATTGATCAGTCCCTGTTCCCAATAAGACGTATCTGAGCACAAATTTTCCTTGGGTGAAAAGGACATAGAAAATTGTGGACAGGAAAGTTTATTGATACAGGAGGGCTAAGAAGAGTATCTGAAATGCGCTATTAAGCAGTTTAAGGAATGCAGTAATAGGTTAAAAGGCAGCACTGAGAAAAAGTCCTTATTCCTACCAAGGAACATTTCTAGAGTAAGTAAAGCAGAATCCAAAAAGTTCTGGTCTATGTTAACTACTGCTGCTCGTACGGGTCTGATACTTCAGCTTCATCTTTTAACATTGATGACTATGTTATTAGTGAACCTTGTACAATTGCACATCGTTTCACAGGCCATTGTCTCTTTTCTCTAGTAAGTTTGGTGGCGAGAACAAACCTCGTTGATCTTATTCTATACCTGATTTGCCCTTCCCATGGTGTACCCCCTCTTTCTTTTGATCCTTTTAGAGTTCAGTTTTAGAGATGAGGTAGTTAGTTCTCAGGATCTGATACCTCCCAGTCTCCGGGGCCTGACATATTCTTCCTGTGTTCTTGAAATCTTGTTGCAGACTTGCGCCTACATTAGCAAGCTTTTTTAATACTTTCACATCAGGATCGGCAAGGTCCAAAACATTGAAAGTTGCTAATGTTGTACCTGTGTTTAAGGTCTGGCAAGCCCTGAAAAATATTGCAGTTATGGCCGTTAATTCATTAAACCAGTAGTCTATGTAGGGTACTTGGAAAATCTTATTGGTGTTCGTATCATTTGTCTTATGTAGAGGAGAACAATAATACTTTTTACTTGACAATCATTTTGGCTTTCGCAGTGGTATAAATTGTGAGCAATGCTCCAAAGATTTTTTTCATCTTCTTTCTTTTCTGAATTCACTTGACAGTCGTAAATGTTCCTCTTGTTGATAACAATTTTCTTGGACTTTAGTTCTGATTTTGATAAGGTTGATCATACAATTATTACTGGCTAAGCTTCATCTTGGGGCTTCGGGGTTGTCTACTTTTTTCAGTGGTCAGAATTTTCGGTCTTGGACGTTCGCACAGGGTTTGTCTTCAAATGTTTCAATCTTCTTATTGTCTTCTGTTGCATCAGATGTAACCCAAGGCTCATGTCCTTGTCCGATTCCCTGTTCTTGCTATTTTGTCAGTGATATCATGAACCGTTGTTCATTCTTCCTTTTTCATTGGCGGACGATCACACTTTAGTTCACCTATTACAATGAATCTGATCACCAGATTTCTCCCAAGAGGATATTAATAAATATCTTCAATGGACTTTCGGAATAAGCTGCCCTAAATTTATCAAAGTGTTCCACAATGCATGTAACAGCCAAGCTCTGCAGTATCTTCCCATTCTTATTCTATTGATGACACCACACTCACTGATGTTAAAGCTTCAAGTTACTTTGTGTTATTTCACTAAGGACTCTCTTTTTGACACTCACATTGATAATATAGGTTTAAGTGACACCGTACCCATTGGTGTTGTAAACAACACAACAAAACTGTACATTGTCTTCTTTTCAGCTTGTGTCTTCCGAAGACCTCATCGAGGTTATCCAGCACTTGCCCCCCACAAAAGGTGTGCTGTGATCTTGACCCCACTTCACAAACTGGCTTATAAAGGATCACTTACCCACCATCACATCAAATTTATGTCAATTGTTAACACCTCCATTGTGCATGGGTAATTTCCTTCTGCCCTTAGGAAAGCCGTTGTCACGCCTATCTGAAGCAGAAGAAACCTGGTTTAGATCACCAACTGTTGAACAAGACTAGCTTGTTAGCTAGTATAGTGGTCGTTATTGAAAAATGTATATGTGATGGGTCACACGTGACTGATTTTTTGAATTTGTGTTACTTTATGTAGATCATTTTTAAGGTTTTAAAATGACACGTAAATATTTCCTGTTTTGGTGTCTTTGATGAAACTAACGTGACACTTTGCACTCTCTGCTCACACTTAAATTTTCACATGGTAACTAAAGTGTCACTAGTTGCCCAACAGAACTAAAAGTAACAATGACAGGCTATAACATAGCTGAGATGGCACAATCATGAGTCATGTACTCCAGTTTACATGCGGGTTATTTCCGTTACGTTTGCCGAATCGGAGCTGGGGCCGAATACAAATTCTTTGCCATAAAAGCAATTGGAGGGTATCGATAAACGGCCGGGGCAAAAAAGATTTGATACCTTCTTTACTCACATAATAGTTCAAGATGGAAATTACATTCTTTCATCTCACATGATAGTCAAGAATATTGTTTTAAACCCTTTTACAAATACTTATGGTAAAATAATTGCAGTTACCGTTTGTTGGTCCGGTCCGGCGGTGGTTCGGTCCGTTGCCAAGTCGGACTCAGTCAATTCGGTCTCCCGATGGTCAATTCGGTCCACGTCAATTCGGTCCATGCCAATTCGGTTTCCAATTGGAAAAAACACGGACATTTCGGTCTCGTTAAAATATTCACAAATTCGGCCTCATATCCGTCAATTCGGTCACCATGCCAATCGGGACCCAATGAAACACACCGTGCAATTTTAAATATGATTTTTGTCATTTGTGATATTGGTTGCCTTTCTATTTATTTCTGCTACTTTGGTGTACACTAATATCGTAGTCGTTTTTCCCCTTGTTTTTGTTGCTTATCAACACAACTTTAATAGGCCCCCTATTGCGAGTCTATCCCAATGAGGAAATTTTGCTTTGAGAGTGGCTAGGGGGTCAAAGAAATGGCTGAATGAATTTTACATGGGCTTTCATCGATTTACTATCATCATCCGTGATGTTTCAGTTGTATTACAATCGGGTTACAATACCACTTTGCTAGCTATGCGAGCTCGTGAATCCCAGGGCCCTTCACAGTAGACTAGAGTAGGCACTATAGGGAATAATCAACCGTGAAATGAAAGTCACAGTACTAATTGGGGTGATCGATGTTGTAAATGGATCCTAAGAACATGTTAGTATGTAGTACACAATAAATACGGACATCATTTACCAACCCAAGAGGTTTACAGTTAGTTGGTTCAATATTTAAATTATTTTGTTGGCATGTTTTGCTTTTCCCTATTGTTGTGATGAACCGCTTCCGGCGTATGCCATGCTGTTAAAGTGTAAAACAAAACCGCCAATAAATACATTTCGAAAGTGTATATGTTACATTATGGGTTCACAAAAAAATGATGACAAATATAATTCTGTCTTGCACTTCGACACGAAATTCAGACTGTATACTGTCCTCGTTCCTTTCCAATAAGGGCACATTGCTAATAAGGTAAGATGAATTAATGCTAAAGTGATTATCAACTGACCCAAATTGTTTCTTTATTTATAGATTTCCATGCTTAAAATTTAATTTAGCATAATAGTTAATGATAATTTTGCAAAAAGACTGTATTAAATACATAAAAAGCTAAAATGATCCAAATTGACGGAGCTAAGTTTTTCCATGAGTGGGTCTAATACTATAATGTACTCAGGATGTTTTTATTATATCACAATTTAAATATCTTATGAAAGTAGGAATCTGTAATGATTCCGTAATTAACTGTTAGGCCAAGGTTTTTAAGTGGGGTTACACGCACGTTATGGTTAACACGGTTCCTAAGGGACCGAATTACCGTGGGCCGAATTGCCGTGAGACCGAATGACTGGACCGAATGAATTGAGTTCGAACTTCGCTGCGCCGAACTGGTTTTTTTGGGACGAATCGACCAGCCTTGACGTGTTGCAAAATAATGCCCCATATAGCGCCCAACTGACACACTTATGATTCCAGATGACTATAGTTAGAAACTTTAATACTCTGTTCTAAATTCAAAGTGGGTGCTTGGTACTGGACGGTTTGTAAGTGTAATGAAGAGCTATGCTTGTATGGTTTATCAATAGTAAAACGATTATACTAGCCGTAAAAATCCTTTTCCTTGCCGCGATCACGAACGGCCGACCGCTGGTAGCTTTTCAGAGGTAGGATAATAAGGTGTTTCTTTGAAATTGGTCAAGGACGTTAAAATGATCGCATAGGCAAACAACTTCATAAACGGCACGGAAGCAGGTCAGTCAGACAGTCAGCCAGTCAGTTACACGGATTTGCTCATACTGGCGGCTCCCGACAGCGCAAAAACTACAGACGTGTTTCGAACTTGCCTTTATTGGGCAAAATAACTGAAAGGGGTGGTGGTCTCTCCAAGTTTACTGCTTATGTTGATAACCAACAAATTGGGGGGTGAGCCCTCCAAATCAGCGTATCACGTTGCGCATAGCACTGAGACGGCTCTTTTGGCGTGCAAAGATCTTTCTTGAGGGTCCTATTGAGGACCAAAAAGCTATTTTCTTAGTCAGGCTTGACATGTCCGCTGGCCTTGGATACGGGGAACCACGCATAATCCTGCAGAGTTTATCTGATGGACTTCGGCCTTGCGGTCCTGGTCCATCGATGGTTCAGTCTTACTTGAGTAATAGCTCATCCCAAGTCTGTGTTCTGGTTATTCCTCCGTGAGACCCAGAGTCATGCTGGGGTCACAGGCGGTTCAAGTCATTGGTCTTCCAGGTTGTCAGTATTACTCTCATAGAATTGGTCATATTATCTGCAATCATTCCATCCAGTTATCAATCTATGCAGATATGTCAATATTTGACACTAGTTCTCCAAAAATCCTGGTGATGCGGCTTGCATGTGCATTGTCAGGCTCTTGTCGATGTGTAAAGGAGCTGGTGCTTGGATGGCTACAACAAACTGTGATGATGAACAACCCTGAGAAGACAGAGTGCTTCATTTGTTCTTCTCCCACGCCTATTACAAAACACCTTGAAGATATGTCGTTTCACCTTGATGATGATGAGATTCCTCCTTCTCCTTCGGTTAGAAACCTTTGGGGTGTTATTTGATTGTCACATGAAGATGGACTGAGCAGTGACTCAACTGTCTCGCTCTCTGAACTTCCAAATTAGGAACCTGAAGAGAATCCGCCGATTCACTTGATTTCAATTTTTACCCACAGTTGCGTCCGTGCTCTTCTTCTCTCCAGGCTGGATTATTGTTTTTTTATAGGGGCTCTCCTCAATGGCATCTCCCACAAGAGTATTACTCGTCTTCAGAGAATTCTCAAAACAGGTGTGCCCGGCTCATTTTCAAGAAACCAAAACGCACTCATTCCTCTCCTCTTCTGAAGGACCTTCACTGGCTTCCTGTTGTTCAACGCATCCAATTCCGTACCCTTGTTCACACCTTCAAATATCTCAACAATTTCTCCCCACTACACTCTGTCACTACCTCCGGTCCCTCCCGGCATCCGTCTGCACGTTCCGAGGACCCGCAATCTGACCGGTGATAGGGCTTTTTCGACCTCTGCCCCTCGCTTATGGAATAAGCTTCCTGCTGTGACTAGAGCCACTACCACCCGTAGCCTCTTTTAAAAAGTCCCTGAAAAGTCACCTCTTCCCCAATTAATTGGTTGCCTCCTCTTTGTTCTTTTCTGCTACCCTTCTCCTCCCTTTTCCGCTTCCTTTTTTATCTTCTCTTTCTCAGCGCTTTGTATCCTTTTGGTAAAAAAAAATGCACTTTACAAATGTCAGTGTATGTCCTCAAATATCATTTTGTATGGAAATGCAACTATTGTACATTGCTCGTTCTATTTATGTACAAAATAATAATGTACTAGTTTAATTCGTTGTTCAGTTCTAAAAACCTAGACATCTTTACCACGATACAGTGCAGCGGTAGACCTTACATATGACCTTACAAAAGAGTCTGCACGAAATGTTTTGATGGTTTCTGGGCAACATTGACTCCAAATCTTTTTGCATCCTTGAGCATTTTGAGATATGAAAGGGGGTGGGTGGGTAAATTAACAGGGGTCAAATTTGTAAGCGTTTCATACGGGATTAAAAGGTATATACAAAGACATATGCATCCAGTTGTAAGTATTGTTTGCTATATCTACGACAATTAATTTTAACAGGTATTGGGGGTATATATTAAGGGGGAAATAGTGTTAAGATCCACAGGGTCTATTGGGGATCAGTATTCTGTGAGATATGTTTGAGCTGATTAATATGAAGAAATGTTTATTTTCTGTAGTAGCATTCCCATACGAACAATTTGAAACGATTTTGAACCCAATCGGATCAACCTTCAGCAGTTTTGGCCTGTTGTGCAAACAAAAACGATTGTAGATAGAGGAAACTTTTACAAAATTTACCCCCAGTTAATCTACCCCTTCCCTAACTCAAAATGCTCAAGGATGACAAAATTGCATCATCAAGATTTGGAATCAGCAGGTCAATGTTGCCCAGAAACCATCAAAACATTTTGTGCACTCTTTTACAAGGCCATTGGGACTACCGCAGGAATAATATAATGCTTTGAAGAGGCATCGGGTAAAGAAGTAAACAACACCTGTTTAAAATTTTGGCAGCTGTCCAAGAATGTGTGGTATGCAGCTAACGTTGCTACCTGGAGTACAGTACTAGAAGGAACTATATTGATTATAAGGGTTCCCTAAAATAAGTTCCCCCTAAAATTCAAGGACATTTCCTTGCATATCTTCACTTAGAACTGGGTGGTTAGAAAATGTTAAAAAATATAGAAGAGTGGAAACATTTGGCTCTGCCACAAGAATTGTCACTTTTCCAAAAAACCCTTTTGGTATCAAAACACACTCTTTTTCTAAAAATGACGTTTTCAAAAAAAGTGGCACCATGCAGTATTCAAAGTCAACAAAACATCAATTTACATCATCATTTCATTTATTTATTTTTATTCATTGCAGTCTGAAGAAATAAGCATAAACAATAACGCATAGGCAGACAAATAAACAAACAAGAAAATACGCAGACAAACAAGCAAACAAGCATCTATGTAACCCTTTGCGGTACACCTGGTAGATAATACCACAGTGCATCTATAGACCAGTTAACAGCAATGTTTGTAAACATGTTAGGGCCTGGTATCTTGAAATAGGTCGGCCTGACTGTTACACACTGGGCAATTGTATCTGTTAGAGTTTTAATACTATTGGCCATAACGATTCGCAGGAATGGATTCGCAGGCAACAACAGAAGAGACATAGGATGTTAACTGGTCTATTCATTCAGCTTTGAGATATTTTAAGGGAACAACTGTGACCACATAAGCATACAGCGTGTATATGACATACCTTTAACTATTATTAGGCATTCTGCTGCCTCTAAATCAACAACACCTGTTTTTTACAAGTCTAGCGGCAGCTCGTGCTCGTCCATTGAGCTTTATGAGACTTGTTTGTTGTCTAAATCCGGGTAGGACAATGACTAGCATATGGAGAGATATTCCAGTCTTTAGCCTTTGCAGTAAACCCAAACAAAAGCATTACATTCCATCCTAACAGATGTTATAAATGTTGTGGAAGATTCTAACGTTTGAAATTTGTGATTTAAAAAAAATTAAGAAGGAAAATGCTTAAACGTTAAAATGATAAATTTTTGTCAGTACTCAAGTCACAAAACATATAATACGTGAAATGAATAACATACACAAATGATACACATATTGAGCATATAAATGGCAACTTAAAACAACTGCTTACTTATACCAGGAAAAAGTCGTAAAGGCCGGGTTTGTAAATCAAGAACCGTGAGCGCTAATGATAGCCCAAAAAGCTTTTGACAGGCGCGGATCCAGGGAGGGGGCGCGCGCCTCCCGGTAATTCTGAAAATTCTTGCAAAGTCAGCCCATTTTGAGCTATTTTGGACCAGTTACAGCTTTTCAGCCCCCGGTAATTTTGACATTTTTCAAATCCTGGATCCGCCATTGTTTGAGATCCTTAATAATAAACGTTGTAAAAATCACAGAAAAAAGAGAGATTTTTTTTTTTTTTTTTTTTTTTTTTTTTTTTTTTTTTTTTTTTTTTTTTTTTTTTTTTTTTTTTTTTTTTTTTTTTTTTTTTGGGGGGGGGGTGTAGAAAAACGACGGGAAATATAGCCTCAGAACAGGAATCATTTTAGAATGAAGGACGATATATTCCTTTAAAAAATCTCTGATTTATATTTTGTTAGATTTTATATCATATTTTTTTAACATACGATATGCATAGACACTCAGTTCCTACCGCTGGCTTGTTATAACTCAATTCAATGTAAACGTTATTGTGAATTGCAGATTTTAATAGTGTTATGCAGGTATGGGCATTTTCACCGTTGAAGGCGCTATAACGTTTAGCAAGGTGTTAGACGATGATAGCTTAACATCATTCATAATGGCAAACCCCTTTAATGAATTAAAATAAGTACAGCAATAAATGAATACCGCAGGCAGATTTTTCCGATTTGATGTCTACCGACATATGGGTGGCCTCATGGCACATACACTTTCTCGTTCAGTGCATATTATCAGAGAGTCCATGGAAGGAAACTTTCCCCGTTTGAGTTAGGCCTCGGTCCTTCTATCCATCTAGCCAGCTCTGATTGAAGGTAGTTTTCGTGGACTTGATGAGGGCCTGACAAAAGTGGTATCAAATTGTAACATTGACATTTCCGCTATAAATATGGCTTGGAAACCTCAACGCTATTATCATAACCATGCTATACCAACTCTGAGTGGGAGCGCTATAACAACAGCGTCCAGGCTTTGTACGTGCTACACTGCAAAAACTGGGGCGTTAACTTTAACACCATGGGTGTTAATTTTAACAGTATCCTGGAATCAATTGGGACCGCACCAACTAGTGTTAGATTTACACCATTCCGATGTTAAATACCACCATGTTAGTGTTATATTAAAGGTCCATGGCCCGATCTCTAATAACCTCGTCCTCAGAAGCCCCAGATTTTACCGAAAGTGGTCAACATTTTGGTATCAGAAGAAAGCTACTATTTTTCTCATTTACCCTGTGAAATCTTAGAGCCAAAGGATGTTTGGTTTGGAAGTTATGAGCGAAAATGTGCCCCATTTTGGTCGACCGATATTAATTTTACACAGTACTCTATGGGGCTTACGAAATCACGTTTTTAGCTCTCACATCAAAACGGATTGAAATATCGGCGCGAAACTTTACAGAAGGGGTTTTGGAGTGAAGGCCAATCTATCAAGATGAAAACTTCGTATCCTTAAATCGGGCCATCCCCCTTTAACACAAATTTTGGTGTTACAATTTTTTTTTTTTTTTTTTTTTGATGAGGGGGGATGGTCAATACAATCATCCCCCCCAATGTTGATGTCCGTTCATGTGTTTTTGACCAAAAATAACCTCATATTTTACCAAAATGGTTTAAAAATGGTAAATTTTCGCGCGCTTTGGTCATAATTACAATTATATTTAACAATTTCAGCTTCAAAATGCCAAAATTTTTAGCGCGCTTCGCGCGCACATGCATCTTTTCAGCAAACCCCATTTTATTCATAAATTTTCTTCAACCCCATCCCCCCCAATGTCAACAGGAAATTTACGCCACTGCAAAGGATGTTTGGTTTGGAAGTTATGAGCGAAAATGTGCCCCATTTTGGTCGACCGATATTAATTTTACACAGTACTCTATGGGGCTTACGAAATCACGTTTTTAGCTCTCACATCAAAACGGATTGAAATATCGGCGCGAAACTTTACAGAAGGGGTTTTGGAGTGAAGGCCAATCTATCAAGATGAAAACTTCGTATCCTTAAATCGGGCCATCCCCCTTTAACACAAATTTTGGTGTTACAATGTATGATATGACACTGCTTGGTGTTAAATATTGGTGTTAATTCCTTTTTTTGTGTGTAAAACTGCGGGTACCAAATTTGCACTACCTGTGTTAATTTAACACTCTCCTGGAATTGATTTTGTTATTGTTTGCTTCTATTATAACTGCTTATACCTCTAATATTTCATACACAGATCAAAATGCAAAACTAAAATTGTGCAGCAACACCGAAAGCAGAAACTAACACAGATAAGCTTGACACCAACTTAGTGTTAAAATGTTAACACCCTAGTTTTTGCAGTGTAGGAGTTTTAGAGGCATTTCATTATCTATCGTTATTCATACAACAAAGGTTAATACAACTCTTAAAGTGATGTTGACTTTCACCTTGAACAGTATTGAAATGAGAAAATTTTGTTTGATCACTCTAAATTTCCGGGATTTAAAAATAAATCTTTTAGGATTGTAGTTAGGGACCAATCAAAATAGATTCAAAACTAAATCCCGTTTGCCTTAGATTCAATCACAATAGATGTGAATTCAAATCTTATATGATTTCATGTTAATGCAATAGAAATTAATTTTAAATCCTAACATTGATTGGTCCCGAACTACAATCCTAAGGATTAACTTTAAAATCCCTGAAATTTAGAGTAATAACATGTTACACATTTACATTTTTCTATCAAGGTTATTGCGGTTCATAGGTTAAGTGTTAAACCATATTGCGACGTCAAAATGTAGAATTTCTTGATCGCCGTTGTCTTCAAGCTGAAGTCTTTTACCTACAATCCCATTCATTGATGAATTAGACCTATATAGTGTGCCTTATGTACTAATCTTTCGACTCCATATAATTGTTTTCTTTTTTTTAATCTGAAAAAAAATCAGCCGTTACATGTTTTTTTTTTATGTTATCTCTTTTGGCCACTGAAATAATCATAGAGAGCCATCAATGTGCAATGATAATTTTGGTATCGGTTCCAATCTTGCAGTGGAAACCAAATGTACAAATAACAATATCACTGTGTTAAACATCCCAATGACGTTATAAAAGTCACAAATCTGAACAGATATGGAAGTAGGTGTAAATTTCTGCAAGCAATCTTGGCATACATGTCTTTCAAAACAATGTTGAATCAATCAAATGACTCCTTCGTAATAATAGTGAAGATGTAAGCATAATTCAGTAAGAGACTCGTTAGAAAATGGCTAAAATGACATGTTTTTGGTTCCCTGATATCAATCTTCGATGCACCAGGGTACCGAAGCGAATACCTTAATGGAAAAGATAAAAAAGCGTAGAAGATGGCGTATGGCGCGAAACAGCTCATCAAGGTACCTAAGTAGAACACGAAAACAAAAGCTGGACAATTAACAATATTGAGTTATAGGACTGGAAATGCAGCGTACACTTTTTGTTGGAATGGACCATATAGGTCTTACAATGGTTGTAAACCTTTAAACGTGGAAAACGAGCTATGAATATTTGATAAATCTCTTCTGCAGTTTTATTTTGGTAACCTACCTCCAGCAGGTCGCGAAAACGATGTTTGCTTTAAAACTACCGCATGTTAGGAGTTACTTAGTTATTTATAATGAATATCGAACAAGTTCACCGTAACCTACATTTATTTCGACTTGGGGTTGTTGGACTAGTGGATATGAAAATGCCAAACTACTTCGCAATACTATCCAGAAAGATCTCTAAAGTCATTGCTTTGTAACAGTTGCGAAAACCAAACAAATAATATCATCACTACGTGATGGTGTTTAGATTAGAAACACCTCGTACATTACGGTTCCATGCTTTGTTAGAACACGATGGTCGTAGTCTTATTCAAGTTTGATAAAGCTGACATCCAGTTTTGCAAAGTATCTTTACCAATAATTATGTACAAGAATGTTGTTACAAATTATGTTTCATGATCGGTTAACCTTCAAAGCAGTATTTGCATTTTTATCAAACTGTGGACTATGATAAAAATCAAATAATTTACATTACTGACAGAAAAAGGAATATCATAAACTTACAAGAAGTATATATTTAATATAAAACCAATATTGCACCTTCTTCAGATCTTAACAAAAAATAACCGCGTCCGTGGTAAAATGCTTCAAATGTTGTACCACCTTACTTAAAGTGTTTCTGAGTTAGATTTGTTTATCCACTTCTTCAAAGGTCGCCATGCCACGATCGATTTGGTCAATTTCGCGGTTTCTGCTTGGTTTGAGAGAGGTTTACCTAAATGTATATGCAGCCCGCGTGGGTAAGTGAAACAGATGGATATGTCTTCTTTTTATTGAAATAGTTTTCACAAGAGGATATTTCTAAAATATACACACAGGTTCTGGCTTAACAAAGTGAAAAAAAGTGGAATATGTCAAGAAGTTAGGTGCATTGCTCGCTTGAAGGTTTACAGGTAATATACAATTTTTGGAGAATTAAAACAAAAAAAATCCCTGATTTTGCTATTAAATTAAACGTCACTAATTTCAATGTCAATATCAGGTTAAAGTTCAACAAGGCCAGATTCATCTGATTTTGCTATTAAAGGTACAACGAGAGATTTCACGTCCCTAAAAAATCAAAATTACTGATTTTGCCCTGATGGAAAGCTTCCCATCAAATATATCCCCATCTGAAAGGATTATAAGCTGAGAAATGTTTCTTTGGTACAAAATTTGTGCAATTTCTAATTTCGTATAGGAGCAAATACGAAATTCAGCCTATGTTTTATACTGAAATATAAGCAAATCAAAATAACCAGTTTTTCTCTTAGCCCCGGAGCTAGCAGACATTTGTAACACATCTCAAGTACAAAAGGTTTGAGTGATTAAATATGTAGACAGACTGACAAGGACCCCTGAAACATAATTCTTAAGTGCATTTGTGGCATTGCATTTGTGTTGAAAAGTATACCATGTTATTTGTCTAACCACAAGGATTCAGGAAAGATATAGTTTGTACTATCTACAACATATAGTTTAAGAGTTATAGTCTAAAAACAGCAAAAATCAATAAAAAGGGTCAATTTCAGTTGTACAGGGGTCAATTTTTTAAGTTGCTCCGATTTGGATAAAAAATGGGGCAAATTATTGGTGGAACTCATAGGATCAAAATAAGGAATAGTTTTGGGTGTCTCAAATGCTTGCTTAAGAAAGTAGGGGGAAAACAAGGTCAAGCCCCATTGAATGCAATGGACGTTGACCTTCTGTGCCCCTACATCGGTAACTAAGTATTTTAGACATTCAAAACTATTCCTTATTTTAATCCTATTAACTCCATCAATAATTTGCACCGTTTTTTATCTAAACCGGAGCAACTTTAAAATTTGACCCCTGTACAACTGAAATTGACCCTTTTTATTGATTTTTGCTGTTTTTAGCCTTTAACTCTTAAACATTACGTTGTAGATAGTACAAACTATACCTTTCCTGAATCCTTGTGGTTAGACAAATAACATGGTATACTTTTCAACATGATTGGATCAATTTAAACATTTGACCCCTGTACAAACTTTGTCTTGGCCCCCTATCCTTAATGCACCATTTGCTGCACTTAAGAATCGCGTTTCAGGGGTCCCTGTCATTCTGTCAACATATTTAATCACTCAAACCTTTTGTACTTGAGATGTGTTACAAATGTCTGCTAGCTCCTGGGTTATCTCTTTTAAGACATTTCTGTAGCCAAATACAAGGTAATAAATCTATTGAGTGTCTAATCTATATGAAATTACTATTATGACACAATATTTGGGTGCCTAAAAATCTCTCGTTGCACATTTAAATAAAGGTCATCAATTTCACTTTGACGTTCAACAAGGCCGGATAATCGTCAAAAACGCTTGATTGAAAACCTATATTCTTTAAAAAAAATCCCTTTAGAGCTAGGTTAATTGAAATCGGGTACGCCAAATTAAACCATAAATGTCATGTAGCTCATTTACAGTTGTCCCACTTTAATGGAGTTCCAGTTCATTCAAGACAAATCGAACCGTAACAAAATCTCAACATGGAGTAGCTTGAGGGCCTAAGCTGTAATACTGTTTTGAATTGCTCAAAGTAGCTCAAATTTTTGAAACAACTGACAAAATTGGGTAATCTGTGAAGTAGTTTTTTCTTTTATTTGAAAATATTCACTCCAGGTGCGTGTCGATTTAAAAGTATACAAGCCTATTAGGCATGGTAGACACTCAAAGTTATTTACGTTATATTGAGAATCGTCTTGAGACAAACTGTAAACATGACGTCACGATGGCCGTGAGATTATTGGTAACATGGATGCGCCCATTAGTTCCCGTTTAATTTTTTGTGTTCTAAATAGCTAATTAATTTATTGTAATACTGCCACTGTTGAGAATGGTTTCAACATAATTTATTAGATATGTAAACTAAACGTTAGCGTGTTATCGACATTAGACTCAAGTGGCCATGTCTATGTAATTATCTCATTAACGGGACGACAGAATTTATGTTGTATTATTGTCTTGCGGCGACTCTGTTCTTTCCACAGCCAATCTAATAAGAAAATCACTATTTTTGTATAATATGTATTTCTGTTTTTTGTATGTCTGCGTGTACGTACGTATCTATGAATTGTGTGAATGCGTGTATGTATGTATGTAGGTAGGTAGGTAGGTAGGTATCTATTAGGTATAGGTAGGTATACGTATCTATTAGAGGACATTTTTGGACATTTTTAGAAAGGTGAGGACATTTTTGGACATTTTTAGAAATGTGAGGACATTTTTGGACATTTTTAGAAATGTGAGGACATTTTTAGTGCACATATTTCTATCTATATAGTAGTAAAAACCGCTATATATCAAGATTACGGTTTATTCCGTTATAGTGTTTTAAGACAGTTATATAGAGAAATTTATAGTGTTTTAAGACAGTTATATAGAGAAATTTATAGTATTTATAGTATTCAAGACAGTTATATAGAGACATTTATAGTATTTAAGACAGTTATATAGAGAAATATATAGTATTTAAGACAGTTATATAGAGAAATGTATAGTATTTAAGACAGTTATTTAGAGAAATATACAGACTGTCTCAAAAAACTATACAATGAAAGATTATTTTTTTGGCCAAAAATTTAAGTTCATCTCAACTGGAGTTTTACTGATTCTTTTAGGAGTGTTCCAGCTTTCATGGGATTTTTAGTTGGTGTTATTTGGGGGTCTGGTTCAGGGGTTATGGCTAATAATCTGAGACAGTTGAAAAACCTGTTGGGCCAGTTTCGGCTATCCTGATATCAACAAAGTTGCCATTGAAAATCACCTTCAAGACATTCTTTATTGAAAATTAAAATAAAAAGTAGGTATAAAGTGCTGCTTCTTGTAATATAACATAATTTATAACTTTTTAATTGCTTAAAAAATACATGTAGCATTGGGAAATTCAATTCCAAAGAGTCTTGTTGTCTCAGCTTTACTCCAGGTTTCAGCAGAAGGTAGAACCATAAAAACACCCTTATTGAAAGTAACCTGAGACCTTTGAACACAACCATCCTCCTTTCCTTTATTGCTCTTTGTTGAACACTGCTTTCTTCATCATATTCCTCCCTGGCATCTTGGAGGCAGTGGGGAATAGGGGAAGGGTAAATTGTCCCTCCACATTAGAGCATTGTCCACACATTTGTCCCTCAACAGACTTGTAGACTGTTTCATTAGTCATGTTAGTTTCAGCAGTCAAATTCCCCAAATTTCCATGCATTTCATGATTATTGTCCACATGAGAGCGAGTCCCTCATTTCACCCACAACATAATAGTTTCTGGTGCTTTCACTGAAAAATAATATATTGATTAGTTCAGTGCATGATAATACATTCACTCTGATCTGTACAATATTCTTTTGTTAGAAAATGGTTTAATCCCACAATGATGCTACACGCCTTATACCTTTAGTTTCTTGAACTTTCAGGTGAAACTGGCCCAAGTGGTATTTTATCCTTTGTGTTCAACTGACAATATCTCCGCTTAGAGTCCATCGAATTGGATGGAATAAAAGCGAGGATTTTGCTTAGGATCTTGTCTAACAAATAAAGTCAAAATATCTGGCAAAATGCACAGTTTATATTGTTTATAATTTTTAGTTTGATTGTATAGTTTTTATTGGGACAGTCTGTACAGTTTAAAATAGTTCTATAACGGAATAATCCTATATGATAGAGATATAGAGTACTCTCTTATATAGGAAAATCACTATAGAAGTATGTATGTATGTACATTTGTAATGTATGTATCCCACAGTGTTTCATTGTGCGGGAAAATGTCACGGTTATAAAGTGGTCAACATGGCACAAAAAGTTTCTTTTCTAGTGGAGCTTTTGCACCCAAACCATTAGCACATTGTAGGAGTAACCCGATTACAGCTATTCGTATTCTGTCATATAAAACAATTACAAAGTGATCTTCTTATTTAAAGAAACTGCATTATTAACACAGATAATCGAATTACTTAAGATGGGTTTAACTCTGTCGGGTTTGGTCAGTTATGTTTACGTTTTCAGAAGCAGTGAGAACGGATAGTTACCAGTGACAACATGGTTTGATATTTCAAAGTGCGGGAATTTCTTAAACGACCTCCATTTCGATTCCGTTTTAAGGCGAGATACAAACCCAAATGTACTAGCTACACCGGTTATAGCCCATCCATCTCGTACACAAGCGTGTCCTCGGTACTGGACAGGACACAAAATGGTGGGAGATATCCTTTTGACAGGCCAATTACTCCTTATTTTACGTGCGTAAATTCAAATCACATTTTATTTGTGGGTGAATGAGCTAGGCCCTCAATACTCGGAGTGCTCTGACCATTTTACCCTGGATAAAGGATACCGCGTAAATAACGCAATAACCTATTCTAACCCATGCGTGCTGTTGACTGGTAAAGGGTTCAAAACCCAACAACGCACATGTTGTAATGGATCCGAATTCATTGAATGCTATCGGCATTTCTCGAAAAAAAGAAGAATATTGATACCTGGGTACGAAGAGCAAAGAAATTTGATACTTACTTCTGTTGCAACAAAATAATCTTGCAATACTAGCAAGTGATATATTCAGATCTAAAGAAGGAAACGCTGTGAAAAAAAGACCAAAAAACAAACCAAAAAACAAAACAAAAAACAAAACAACAAAACAAAACCAAAACAACAACAAAAAACAAAACATTCCTATCCGAGCTATTTCAGATATGAACACTTTATTGTGTGTAGAGGCTATTTATAATTTCAAAGTGTGAATCTTTTAATTCAATGATAATTGAGATTGTGAATGTATAACTTAAAGCAATAACAGGCACGTGTTTTTAAGAGCGCCTCCATTTCCGGATTATTTTGAGATTTGGCACAGTTGCATTGGTAATTGACTAGTAAACAATACCTGTGAACGCTAGAGCTGAAAACTATGCCCTGTCGCAAAGGGAGGAATTTTGTAATTATAATAATAAGATCGGAAGATCTTAGATAAAATTCAACGGCTGCTGGAACGTCCTTCCAATATGAAATAGGGGAAACTGCGCCATTGTTGTACGTGTCTACGATTATCCATTAGTTGTTCGTCCGTTCAGGTTTCAGGCAGGTTAAAGTTTAGAGATCATTTCGAGGTGACACGATTTCATCATTGGACATAATAATAAATTTGGCGTTTCCAGCCTCCAGCCCATTAATTACAATCGGATTCCGATTGTCTTCAGGACAGATAGAAGTGATGGCTGGGGAGGTGTGGGCATTGTTGTTAATACAGCTTGTACAGAGCTTGATGTAAATTTACTTATATAACCACCCCGAAAACACTACTGTTGAGACACTATGGGTTAAAAATCTCCCTTCCTAAGACCCGTTCCTATAATTAAACGGCATTGTTGATGATCGAGCATCTCCAACCAATTATTTGAAGATCCGGGTCAGAGCTGACGAGGGTCATGCTAGCATGTTTCGTCCCGTACTCCAGGTGAAATAAACCTGCCTCGGTGATTTCAACTGTGGACAAACTCACAGTCAACATGTTGGGAATGGAAGAAAACATTCATATTTAATGAACACTCTTCATATGAAGTCAATAATTTCTAAAACCCCGCGTGTATCACTCCCATTTAGTAAAAATGTTATGACCACATCTGGACATTCGTCCTGGAACTTTACACAAAATTGGGGAGTGAGTACAATTCACATTCAGTGACCCACTTACTGATTTATGGGTGTGAAAATCTGTGAAAAACGCCATAAAAAAAAAAAAATGGTCAGCAAGCGTATAATTAAATTACATTGCAATGATCATACAGGCGTTTTTTTGCCAATAACATTTCATTAGAGATCCGTGATCAAGCTCCTTGGGAGTTCTATTGAAGTCTCAAATGACCTATCAGCTTGGAATATTTGTGAGAGCCTATTTACACCATCTGCGATGCTCACGCACCTTTCAAACAGGTAAAAAATCACTAATAACCAACCGCAGTGGATTAACGATTTAGTATACTTGCAGCAGAATTGATCTGGTTCGCACTAGATCTTGTGCCCAAAAATCTTTTTCTGATGCTGATTGGCTTGCATATAAGAATCTCAGAAAACAAAAACTCAACAACTTGACTACCAGGCTAAAGCGCGAGTTTATTGAGATTCAATTAACAAAATGCTGGCAATAATTGAAGGTGTATATAAATAATTAGTTTAATTGATAAGGTGGATAAAATTTAAATATTTGGGTGTAGGCTGGACTAAGCTTAAATTGGAATGAACCTTCGACAAAATTTCAAAACTGTTTCTAAACGTAATGGTCTCCTGCGCAGCTCTTCCTGGTTGACCTTAGAACATATTTACCTCAAAAAAACCTAAAACACCTTCTGTACACGCACTGTTCTTACCCCACCTAGATTTATTGTGAACTGTGTGGGGGAATGCCGGTAAAGACCCAACTTAAGATCTTAGATAGGTTGCAAAATACTGCTGCCCAGATTATTCTTGGACTCCCCCGCAGGTATCCTACTGAAATCTCTGCTAAACTTTGAAGTGGAATAAACTCGAAATTCGTCGTAACCTCAATTTAAACACTTTTGTTTATAAGAGCCTCACCAACACCCTCCATATCCTCTGTTGCAATATTTTCGGTTCTTTTTTTAGTAGCAACACCCAGCCACAAAACTCGTTCTGCCACAATGGTAACATTGTCCTCCAAAACAAACCGTAAGTCTTTTGCCAAAAGAAAGTTCTCATCTAGGGGTGCTATCTCTTTCAATCTTCTCCCCACCAGTGCAAAAACCCCCTTGCCCTCAACTGTGGGTTATTTTAAATATGCGTGTAAGTTATAGATAAATTACGCCACTTATTGTTTGTAGTGCAATATAATATTTTTTGAGATGTTGGTTTATATTTTTTATATTTCTACCTAGCCGGTCTAGTTCTTATTTTTTTTTATATGTATGTCTTTTTTAACTATGTGTAATTAGTATGACTTTTTGGTTAATTTCTGTATTGTACTTTTTGATGTATTTCGTTTGACCCCTGGGCCAAACTGGAAAACAGTGTTAACACTGAGTTTTGTTACCCAGGCAAAAGAAGTTTTAATAAATAATAATAAATAAGTTACAAAATCGCTTCTTTTTGACAAAGACGCATTACCACTCGCAGGTATAGTTAACTAGACAATTACCAACACAACTGTGCAAAAATCTCAAATTTTGAAAATTGGGGGCGCTCTTCAAAAATGTGCTGTAATTGCTTTAAAATCCATTTCATACTTTAAAGGCACTATCGGTGATCCATCCAAAGGTGTGAATTTGCAATTTGCAAAGTAAAATTTGCAGGAGTAGCTTAAAAGTGAAGGATAGGTCTTCAAAAAGGAAGAAAACATCAGTGTCGAAAGATTTTCGCTATTTAACTGCTGCTGCACGTTTTCGTACGGACAATAATGACTACAATATACCATATCAGTGGCGCGACCATCGGGGACCTCTCAAAATCTTCCCCCTGCAACCAATAGAGATCTGAAAAGTAATAATTGATAGGTCAACATCCATTGCATTCAATGGGGCTTGACCTTGTTTAAGTAAGCATTTAAGACACTCAAAACTATTCCTTATTTTTATAATATGAGCTCCATCTATAATTTGCACCATTTTTTTGTCCAAATCGGAGTAATTTTTAAATTTCACCCCTGTACAACTGAAAATTATCCTTTTTATTGATTTTTGCTGTTTTTAGCCTATAACTCCAAAACTTTCGGCCGCAGATAGTACAAACTATACCTTTTTGGAATCCTTATGATTAAACTAGTAACTTGGTATACTTTTCAACATGATTGGATCAATTTCCAAATTTGACCCCTGTTATTGACCTTTGACTCCCGAAAATCCAATTTCCCCACCCCTACGATAACTCACTTTTTTTGGTAAATGTTGACACCCATACCTACCAAAATCAGTTAAAATCAGCTTCTTCAAATTTTTTTCACAGATGAAACTTACTTTAGGGATACTATAAGGGTCGACTTCAAAACATCATCGTCAGTTGACCGAGGGTTCCTGGCAGTTCATGTATAGACAAAGGAAACTGCTTATAAACTAGTTCAAAACCTGTGGTTGAGGTTTTGAAATCAACGCTAAAGAAATTTATATGGGGAGACTGGCTGTCTGTACACACTGTCCCAAATGTTAACCACTCGCGGCAAAGGTTATTTGGTTAAAAACTCTAAAGTACGCAAGAGTCTTTTTGGTTACGCCTCTTAAAAGCCAAATAAAAACAGTTTTTATTTGGCGTTTATTTCATTCCAACCCGATTGGTAGAACAAAAAAAGATAAAAGGGGGTTGAGTGCAATCGAATTGCGTCCGATTTCATGATTAACATTCAAAGATTGCGAGAAAACGTTAATTTTTAACATTACTGAGAAATTGGAAGTTAGTGATTGATACAGTCGAAAGTTTCAGAGTTATAGGTTTTAATTTAAAGGACAGCAACAAATCAATAAAAAGGGTCAATTTCAGTGTTACAGGGGTCAAATTTTTGAAAGTTGCTCCGATTTGGATAAAAAATGGGTGCAAATGATTGGTGGAGTTCATAGGAGTAAAATAAGGAATATTTTGAATTTTCTAAAATGCTTAGTTAACCGTGTTGTAGGGAGCAGAGAAGGTCAACGTCCAATGCATTCAATGGGACTTGACTTTGTTTCCCCTCTACTTCGTTAAGCAAGCATTTGAGACACTCAAAACATTCCTTATTTTGATCCTAAGAGCCGACACCAATAATTTGCACCCGTTAGTAGTGGGATTTTTCTCACATTTGGCTCATTTTCTCTTCCTCCCTGTACCTTTTGCCAATCCACATAGCCATTTGGGGTTTTTTGAGTTACAGCCATTGCCATACATTTCCCACTATTGACCCAATCCCGGAGGGGTTGGACAGCAATTGCCCTACATTTCCCACTATTGACCGGGTTGGACAGATTTGTGTGAGGCAAAATTTTTGCAAAAAAAAAAAAAAATATGAAGTTTTCTTTTTTTTAATTGTTGATAAAATTCAAAAATGGCATCAAATATTTCCGTCAGCTGGAGAAATTCGAAATCTCGCTTGGCAAAAGCAAAAGCAGGTTTCAAAATTTCGATGTTCTCGAAGAAGGAAAAATTTATGCCCTCACAAACTTCCAAGTTCAACCGATACCAAATTCGCGAGGGCGGGCATCGTAAATTTGGTGGGTCCCCACAATAAGTTCAAAGTTTTCGCCCCGGGCCTCCTAACCGAGCGTCTTCACACCGTAAAGAAATCAGATCTGCCCGGGTTTCATCAGATCCAATGGCACGAAAAAAATTGCAAAGGCCAAAAACTAAATTTTACTACGATTTTGATTTGGTTTTGAATGAGGCCGAGCCTGATTCGGCTACGAGAGGAAGTGAGTAAAGCCCTGGTTTGACCAGGGATATTTTTTTGCCCACCCCGGGGGGTTGCCCAAGACGGAATACTTTTTTTCTGCCAAAAAAAAAAAAAAAAATGATTTTGGCTAAAAGTTTGTAATATATAGAAACTCAAGATGCCGGGCTGCATAGCACAACACTCGGTTTACCGTAATTATGGCGCGAAAGAGGAGGATCAATTTTGAATTTGAAAACAATGAAAGTTTTGAAAAACCTCGTCCCAACCATGTAGGATATTTTCAAGGTAAAACCTTTTTGATGGTGTGTCCCAAAGCGCTTTTCTATACATCGTATCGTATACGAGTGTTTCAAAGGTGAAATTCCAGTAGAGCTTCAAGTCGATCCCATATTGACAACAACAAGACAAAAAACCATATTGACAATCTCCAATTGCTAACGCCAGCGGCTAATATCCAAAAGCTCCTGTTGGGAATAATTCGGAAAAGCATGAAAAACACCATTCCAGTTATTTCCATTGCCCGGAAATTATGAAAGAGAAACTTTTTCTAGCATGTATGCTGCAGCAAAATGAATAGGCGTTGAAAGAGGTATGATTTCCAAAAATCATACGAAAAAGAAAAATGTCGTAAAACAACACAGTTCTCCAAAAATAAACCACGGGAGGTGTGGTAAAGATTTGAAAAAGCATAAAAAATTCCTATCAAAATTAATTTGATTAGGATTTTTTTTTTCAGCTCGTACTTCCATTTTTGGTGGATTGATGTTCCCCTCAAGGAACGATCAACAACTCTGTCTAGTGAAGGCTCGTTTTGGAGCATCATCCGTTAGGTAGTACAACATTGGATCTCCACTCTTCTTCACAACACGTTGATCGTGTATGTTACAGAGGACCAAATTGGGTCTGTTGCAGCTTCTTGAATCTAAGATTTCCGGGTTCGTACAATGTACATCAATTTTTAAATTGACTTGGAATTTTCTTTGACCTTAGCCACATCAACCCCGTCAGAGCATATTTATAGAGCTTACGATGCCCAGGCGATCAGGAGGAAGAAACCAATTTAATCGCCTGATGAACTTCATTGCCGGACTACTCACATTCAATTTTTTGCTCTCGGAATGTACTTCGGAGCTGGCAAATAAATCTGCCACAAAGCTTGCTTCTTCAAAAAAATTCAGCTTTATCTTTATCACCTGGGCTTCCTTCGATAGCTTGTCAATAGCGGAGATTCCTTTCCAGAAACCCGTGGGAGTATTAAATATCGCGAGTTACGTTCCTATGTATTTTTACAAATAAAAACTGAGAATAGATCGTATTATTCGGATTATGCCGCGTTCTTCTGACGATTCAGCCGAGAGAAGGATAAGGACGGAAGCTAAGAGAATGGCCGAAGCTCTGGAAATGTACAATAAAAGACAAAGCAAAAAAAAAAAAAAAAAATAAATCAATTCACGATTAAATATTGATTATTTTTTTTTTGAAAGTGATATATAATAAAAAAACAAAGGAGCATTCAAAATTATCACAATGTTGAAAAAGAAAATCATATCGAGTCCAAAGTTGAAAAATGATCATTTGTTTGTTTTTTGCAGGGGGACCAGGGATTAGACTTTCTCATAAAAAGATCATCCCAAACAAAATTTTGTTGTCCCAAATATATTCAAATGAAAGGTGGAACTGAGCTTCTAGACAACTTGGAGTTCCAATTTTACCAAGTCACAAGTATAGCAAAGAGGTATATGAGAGGATAAAGAGTCTCGAAAAAAAAAAAAGCTTGCCCCGAAAATATTATTTAAGAAAAAAATCTCAAAAAATAATTTTTGAGGATTTTTGGATTTTATTTTTTGGAGGCGTAAGAAAAAAAAAAAATAATATAAATTTATTAATTTTCATATAATTAATAATAATTAAAAAGAAATTATGCCACGCCGTCGAAGAATCCATTTACCAGGTCGAAGAAGAAGAGCAGTGGTTCTCATACGGCTCTCGACCCCAAGGAGCTAAAAACGTATGCTAAAGGAGCATGGATATCGTGGTTACTCAAGCATGAAGAAAGCTGAACTTCTAGAACTTCTCAGACGTCCAGCTTCAATGATAAACGAAGACAGGAATTTCGCTCCATCGCTAAGCAATCTGCACAGTCTTTTCACACAATGGATTAACATCTAGTATTATATTTTAGATCCACAATTTACAGCGATACAAAGAAGTTAGTATTATATTTTCAGATCCACAATCTCGCCAGATCTTTTCACAATCAAAGAATCCAGTATATTTTCAGATCCACAATTTCGCAGAGTACATCCACCACATTTATTAAACCAATTCCCTCGGCTGGTATTCAACTGAGGAATCTAGAAATCATCGACGAAATCGTTGAAAGATCACTTTTTTTTCTCTCTGATTTTAGAGCGGAGTTGGTGGTGGAGCTGGTGGCGTTAGCGTCAGTTTCTCGTATCCAACGAGCAACATCTGAGCTGCCTAAATATCCCAATAACGATTACTTCCCACTACAAGAACAAGAGTGATTGACCAATCATCATTTTTTCAGGCTCTGGATCTGGCCTTGTTCAAACTTTCGTTTTTCAGCTTTTTGGTTTCTTCGAAGATTTCAAACTTGCGATGTGATTTCTTTATTGTTGGCGGCTAAACCTTCCCCGCCGCAACTTTTTTCGGATTTTGTTTGAGTTTTTGGAAGGGGGTGCGGGACTTTCACTGGTGGTCTTCCACTTTTTTGGGAGTTGCTTCTTCCGTTTTTTGAATTTCCGCAGTTTGCTGATCGCCTGATTTCTCCATTCTTTATTTATGGAAATTCTTGAGCAATCTTAATTTTTGTGGGACCACATTGCTCAAACATCTGAGCATCATCTGAGCAGACTCACTTGAGCACTTTGCTCAGATATCTGAGCATATCGGAGCAACAAAAAAATACTATTCACGATAAATGTGAATAGGATTTTTAATCTATTTATCTACACCAAACCTCTTAGGTTCAGGGAAGAGGTTCAAGAGGAAGCTGTTTTACTTGCTTAATGTGATTACTGGTCAGCAGCAAAGTCTTATAGGAGGCCAACCATTTTCAATTTTGGTCCATGCTACAAGTGCAGTTGCTAGAGCCAAATGATGAAAAGGTGCTCATTCAGCAACTTTCTTCCAGTTCCTCACGATTGTTGAGAGTAAAATTTCCAGGATTTAGCAGCAACCTTACAATGTTTGAGTAAGCCGAGACAATATGCTTTTTTGGGGTCTTTATCACCCAAGCGCCAATCCGACTCTTCATAAGAGCATATAATTTTTTCGATTTCTTTCTGCTCAAGCTTTTCGATTCATCCGAGGTATAATTTTTTCTCCGAGAAATATTGCTCTGACCAGAAACACGAGCTTAATCAGCTTTTCCCTTCTTGTCACTATCAACCTCCAGAGACTTAACTCTGGAATCATCACCTTCTTCGCTTCTTCACTTCTTCATCGATGACTTTGTCGATGTCAGAATATTTATTTATTACAAATTTCATACCCGTCGAGGGGGATGCAAAAATAGTAAACAATCGAATACTGCTGTGCTCCAAATCTTGTTTAGTTTCTTTTTGGGGAATGGTACCACATTTATTCTCCTTCATAATCGTGTCAACATCATCTCCGTCTTGCACCAAAAGTAGCCCAGCCCTTGATCTTTTGGCCTTCTGATGTTTTTGGAACAGCTACGTAAGCTGTGAGACAAATCCACAGAGAACAATTGTCGTGACGTCCGAACACGCTAGCTTTATCAAAGCGCTTCTTTTTTAGTCGATCCCTTCTTCGGCGATACTGTCATCGATCAAAAATAGAAACCTGCCCGTCAGGTCATTTTACTATGGACTCGTTACCTTAAAACAAACTTGATTGTCATTGAATTACATCCTATTTGAGGATGTTTGTAAAGGAAACCATTCTCGGGGTCAAACCATAAAAACCTGATCTGCGATCATTGATTCACCCACGCTCGATTTAGGTAGGCTTTATGCTGCTCCAGTTTGGGCAACAGATACACTATGTACTCGAAAAAAATTTATGTATTCTTTTTCAAGGAGCATCCAGAATGAATTCCGTCTTCCCCGACATAGTCCGCCCTTGAATCACAAGCGCTGTGTGCAAATTTCGGATATCCCATTTTTTTAAATTTTTGTAGCGGGGAAGTATTTTTGAACGCCACTCAGCCGTCCATTTTCGAAATTCAGACTGCCGTCCTGCACGAAAAATAGTAGGCGTCTAGGTTTTCAGCAGCCTCTGCTTTCTTTTCTATCTCTATGTGGATGGACTGTCAAACACACTTCGATTTTTTTTCCCATTTCCGTGAATCGTGTTATCTGTTAGACCTCATATCAAACCAAAGACCGTACTTCGTGGTTAGATATTTGGCAAAACTCACATCAGACAGATGACAGTACTTAAAAGAATGAGGGGACGTCTGTGCTTTCGTCGGCAAAATGTTCTGAGTTTCGTTAAACCCATCTGCGGGGTCTCATGCCGCTAGGAAAATAGCGATGGGATTACCATCCATAGTGACGGAAACCTTTTAATTTTGGGGTTGTAGAACGTTTCAGAGTTTCTTTGGTAGTTTGCTCCTCCATTGTGTATCCACGAATAAATAGAAGACCCTCATTGCTCTTGGCCTGAGGTTGCCATCCGAGAATTCCAAAATTGTATCAGATCTATTCACAGAGTCCTGCTATTGCCGTGTGATGTTGTTTGTTGTAGACAAACAATTGAACTACCCATCTGTTGGTTTCTCAGGATAGTAGCCAGGATCAAAAGCTGCAAATTCAGGGGAATATCGAAATTGTTAGCTGGCTGTGGCTGTTGTGTCGGTGCTTACTACGACTTTTCAAAAATCGTTGAATGTCAGCTCGTGTAAGACAGATTCTTGAGTTCACTCTGGAAGGAACGCGGTTGTGTGAGACAGCATCTCAACAAATCCAGAGGAATGCGCAGAAGAGATATCGTAAGCGATTCCAATCGCCACGTCAGCCACGACATTATCCGATGCGTCTCCAGCATCGATCCTTATCTCTCGTACAGCCTTCCATTATGGGATACCATGATATACCGCGTTTCACGTTCCCTGTGGTTCATCCACATGTACTCGTAACACATGAAAATATCAGCGTCCTCAGCTGAAGACGCTCCTTGACTTCCAGTTTACTCAACTGGATACTAATCGCTCTTCCGAGATTGTTCACTATCGTTCTGTTGGCATCATTATTGGCTCCTGTTGCCGAATTCAAATCCACCCTTGAATGTTAGAATGATTCTGTTCCTGGGAGTATATGAAGCATTTTCGATATCGGGAAATCTCACGTGGTATCCCACAGGACTATGGTGCTCGGTACGTGAGTGTTCCTTATGTACGCCGTATACCTTGAGCCTCCTCGTAGGCGAAGTTTTCGTCATCGGATTCAAATTTGGTACGTTAATTAGTCGCCAGATTCTTTTATCTTAGGGTAAAATAAAAAAAGCGAAAAAATTGGTCGATTTTGATCCATGCGCCCGCTGAGATTTTAGATGGAAAGAGTTGATGAGGAAGTAGATGTATGGGAAGCTACAGAGGGTTATAACAACCGGTTGCAAACTGGAGGTTCGGCAGAAGAAAGAAACGGATTTTGGAGGCGGAATGATTAAAACTGAACAGCCTCGTAGAGGAAGCGTTGAATGGGAGGGCCAGACGTTCCTGAGATGATTAAAACAGTTTTTAGGGGTTTAACTCGAGGTTGAAAAAGAAAATGACAAAAAGACAGACCACCTCTAATATGATGTTGGCTCTTGTTTGATGAACTTCGGATTAACACGCTTTGGAAACAATACAAATCTTTAACGCTTTTGGAAAAAATTTACATCGAAAGACACGGGGAAAACGTCTAAATAGAGGGAGGTGCATTTAAATCTGGACAAATGAGTCGATTGAGGAACGATGGAATTTTTGTTGAATATAACAGGAGGGGAAAAAAAAAACCCAAACTACGGTATAAAAGGAAAACCCGCGAAAATGGTTTGGCTCTTAGTACCATCAGAACCAATGATGAGTGTGGGAGGAGGAACCTGGTTTACGCGAAGTTTTAGGTGTGTCGACTTTAAAAGCACAACTAAAAAACTCAAAACTCTGCCAACAATTAGCGCGCAGGTTGTAGAGCCATCAATACACCGCACGCACGCAGAGAACTAGATTTAACGTCTAAAACAAAACCCATTCTACGACAATACTCAACAAGCGCTGAATGCATCGAATGAGCTAGCCATCCAACTCACAAGCATAAGACGCGACCAAGAAGAGGAACTTTCGCAATTTCTGAATGAAAAGGACAAAAGCTAGCCGCTGTTACGAGCATTCGTACAAAGACGTAACGAAAAAGCCAACGAACTCGCAGGCTTAAAATCCAGGGTGAAGATCCTGTTAGCATCATAACCCTACGTATGAGGGATTTGAAGACGAAGAAACTTCTTTTACCCCTTGACTGAAGAAGATGCGGAAAAAGCTCGAGAACTTCAATCGGAATGGAAATAGAGGATTTTGAACAATGCTATAGCAGAACAAGAAGCTAAAGTCTGAAATTCTCTTCAGCGTACGGCGAATGATTGAAAACTTCATCGAAAGCGATGGAAGTTTACGTGATCGAGTCGGTGAGTTGTTCAGACGCGAGGGGTGTGTAACGATAGCGTCGATCTTAATGCAATAGATCTTGGATCCAACCATTGTGGCCGTCGTCGATAGTAGCAGCGACAAAAGGGGCAGTGTCATCGGAACTCCACCTCCAAACCAAAACCCCCCAGAGTCGACGAAACCGAGCAGACTCGCCAAGCTCCAAAACTCAAGCCAAAAACTTTGACAGAGTGGATCAAGGCAAGCTGACAAAAAAATAGCGGATCTACTGCTGAGTGAGGAGATTAAACTGATAATCGCACTTCTGGGCAGATCGGGTGCATAGTGAGCTTCATTTGAAAGGCAGAGAGCGGCTTGTCGGATTTCTCGCAAGAACACTTCTGGTTGTTGATAGTGGTGGGTTGGATATATTCTGTATGACGTAGTTCAAGACGGAATACAAAAAACGTCTAGCTGTGTACACAGAGGTTTTTTTTGTTTTGCGGTAATAAATAAAAAAAAAAAATGGAGGAGATGAAATCGGAATGGAAAAGACTAGCAGTTAGACAAGAAGAGCTCCTTGAGCTTGAAAGAAGGGAAGAGAATCTTTTGGAGGGGATGGTGCGAGCAGAATCGAAGATGAATGAAACTCATGAAAGAAATTGTACATGGAAGAAACTACTCAAAACATGCTAACCAATTGGAGTTGTTGTTAGCTGATAGGTACGCGTTAATCGATCTGGATTCAGGTTTTCTATTAAAATAAAAGGGGAGAAGAAAAGGGCGATTCAAATGTGAATATGATCGTCACTGGAGCTTATCATTCCGCGGTTCTTGGCGACTAATGTGGAAAACACCATCATGATTATGAAAAAACTTCTCAAAATGAAGCCCAATTTGGGGGGAAATGGATCTCGAGGATGTTGGAAAATATCGCTAGCGTGTTCTCAGCGCCCATGATCAGAGATTGGTTGGTCACTCATGGGTTCATCCCGAGGATATCAGCCCAGGAAAGTAAGAAAAAAATTTTTTTGCTCCTCAAACGAAATACCCCAATACCAAAGTCCGTCGCTGGATTCAACAGCAGCAAAAGCAAAGTTCTCCTTTTTGAATGCCTCTTCTTGATTCCTCATCTAGATAATGTGGAATTGAGGCTCTGACTGAAAGAAATCTTCTAGTGGATCCCGGTCAGATTGTAAAACTGTCTGATTTAGCCGATCAACATCTTTGAATGTTTGTTCGGCATGACCTTCCTGTTTCAGCTTATCGTTTATATAGTCTATTCTCTCCAGTCTAGCTTCGTTCACTGATCTTCATCCGTTTGAATTTTCGATTGCACGATCGTGTCTCTCACGCTCAGCCGACGAGCCATTGGGAATATAAAAAGGGAAAATTTGCTCCCGTTGAAGCTCAGAGCATTGCGTCAAGCGGAGCCATAATCTAATACGGGCTGCCATATTTTATTTTATCATCCAAATTGCTATCGATCCTAAAATTCCTCCAAACATTAACATCATTTTTCGCTTCGTGAGAGAAAAAAAGTCTCATCTGCCGCCGCAATAGCGACCCTAATCATCTGTACGAACAGAGTCAGTAACCGCCTACTCAATGGTGGTGGTATTCGCCAAAAGTCTTCGAATAACTCTGATTGAACAGGAACTTCATCATTTCCGTATCGTTAAAGTGACCAAGTTGCCATTTCCGTTAGTCGCGATTTTGGAGAAGGTGTTTTGATTACATTAAAACTTTCCCACAGAAGAGTCCCATGTTGTCGGTATGAGGATAACCTATGGACCCACGACAAAATCCAGTTTGCTTCTAGCGTACGCAGGGTCTAGACTGATACCTCTCGATCGAGCTTGGAATATCGACTGTTGATGAATGGCATCCTCTACCTTGGCTAGAAACTGTTTTTGAGCATCGAATCGAAAGCTCTACCTTACCTATTATGCTTGACCCTAGATGAACTGTGCCCTAGGATTAGGAAGTAGCCACGCATAAGTCCTGAATGAATCTTGTCCTCTCAACACCGCCCCTTAGTAAATCCATAGGATGAATCCCCAAACGAAGGATCCTATGATGGATTAAAATGGTGCCACCGAGACACTTAAACCGTAAACCAGGTATCTTTTTTTTTTTCGTCTGAAATTATGTTCTACGTATTATACCTTGTATGTATGGCCTGGGACGACTTACCAAAATTTTCCGCTGGATGGAATGTACACGGAAGGATTGCCCTGATAAGAGAGGCATTCGCTGGTCTTCAGGACTTTCTGCTTGGGTTTGGTGGCAAAAATATATAGCGATCCAAGCCATCAGAGGATCAAATTTCCTCCCGAAAATTTTCATTGTGTTAAATTACCGAATCGCTGCATATCCTCTCAAGGCTTTCATTTCGATTGCATATGTAGAGCATTGAAACGACCGATCGGAGGGATAGGACAGTCATCTCAAAAATCGTCTGATTTGATAGTAAGCGGAAATCTGATCATTGGGTTCTCTTGTTGGAGCTCTTTCTTCGAAATACCATACCACATCCCGTGGTCGCTGCCCAACGACAAAATTTAGTTGGTTGTGCCAAAACTGCATCGGGTTGGACAGCCATTTTGATAATTTCGTCATAGGTCACCGTATGGAACTTGGGAAAGCTTGTAATTAATCCCTATGTTGGGAAAACGGATTCAGAAGCTCCCTTTTGCATTCACGTGAATTTCATGGTTTATCAACGAGAATGGACGATTGTTCAAAACCACCACCAACACGATAGCTGAGATCTTTTTTAGTAAAATAAAAAGATGAAAAGCATGAACATAAATAACGCTAGCAAGGGCAACCGTACAAACTCGATGTTGAAAATCTGGAAGGAGAAAAAATAGCGCTGAGGTTTTTTTTCTTTGAGAACACGTTTGGGTAGGAGGTACAACCTTTACAAGAATGATGTAAGATACGAAGAAGACATGCAAAATCCACAGATGTTGTTGTTCCAGCTGGAAATTAAACTTTGTTCAACGTGAGCTCAAAAACTAACTAGCGCGATCACAAGCTTACCCTCGAAGTCAATCGTGAAACCGGTTAATCGAAATGACGATTCCGGAAATCTTAAAGTTTGGTTTTCCAGAGCATGTCAGATTATGCTAGGTTGATGTTGAAGATTGGTTGGACTCTGGAACCTACACAGGCCGATAGGATTGTGGAATTTACCACCAAGAGAATTTTGGTTTACCTGAAGCAAATAAGCACCACTGCAATCTCGCGAATGATCGTGATAAAATCAAGGAGGGTACACATGCTGTTGAAAAACACATTCCGATAGCGCGAATGTAAATTTGGGAGTGTTACCCATTCGATACGAAAATCCGAGATGGATGATACTTAACCCAGACATTTCGGAAATCGATTTGGATTTCCAAAATTCAGTGGAACAACGGTGCCGCTCATTAAAGGGATAATCACAACATGCCTGTCGACTGTTAATAGAAGTAAAAGACGATGTAATCTACGGTCTATCGAGGCGAAATCAGGGAGAATCAGCCAGGGGGGTTGGGGATTTGGACCTAAAACAATATGCAAACGTTATGTAACAAGTATTTAAATAACAACACAAAAAGAGAGAGAAAAAAAATATAGGGAAACAAAAACAAAATAGTGGAAATTGGCTTGATCCGACTGATAAGATACAGATGCTAAAAAGGCTAGTATGTTTCAAATTTCGTCTCTCACATAAATAGCATCCAGGAGTGCAATGGTTGGGGTTGTATAATAATTATAATAGGGCTGTTTTGATATTAGCGTGTATCGGTGCGCATGGCTACAGAGCGCATAGCTCGGTATCCATGGCGCGTCACCGTATGTGCAAGGGTTATTAGGTTTCTAGAGATTACTTTTGCCTGGGAAGTTTCTGGAGTTTGAGTTATGCACAGGTAATTTAACAGAAGCATGAATGATTGTGAACATTCATATTTTTTCTTAATTTATCAGATATTACTAAGATCTTTGAAAAAGGTTTAAGAGTGATTTGTTACTGTCACTGGGACCGAGGACCTGCACATAGTAAATGCATGCTAGCAGTTCACAAATTACCGTTTGGAAATCCCAATGCACCAATCGAGCGATAGTGTCCTACCCCTCCCTGTACAGACCACATGATAGTCTCACATCTTGATCGATTACGCTGTTGTGACAACAGAGATACAGAATGCTTGCTGCTTTGCTGTATGTATTGTAGTTATAAACGGTTAAGAGGATGAATAGTTTGGTTCACGTGTCAGGTACCAGGTCACGTGTCAGGATCAGGTATCAGTTTGCTTTCGGGGGGCCGACCGAATATATAAATCCGACTATGTTAACACAAGGCTTTTACATGACCCCTGCCCAAAAGTGCTATATTTTTTTCCAAAAAGACACCGTTTATTAATGTCTAAACAGTACAAAATGTACCCTTGTACCTATGATTCAAAAACCGACGTACGATGACGATAATCGGTTGCTTTTTTTCCAATGTAGGGATACGTACGTCATTTTTACCTGAATGGGTCCCCGAAGCAAAAATAATAAACCAATCAATGCCGTGACGGCATCACATCTTTAGTTTTTTTCCAAAAATTGGTGTTATTCCATAATAAAATTCCTTTTTAAGATTCAACATCTGTATATTATTCTTAATAAGTAATATTAATGTCCCCGCATGAATGTGAAAAGATGGGTCCATAAGTCTACAAAGTGGAAACATAGTCCAGCCGGCTAAATACCCTTACACCGTGGACTGAAAATGAGCAGACGATCCCAGATGTTATTTTGCTAGGCTACAAGCACTTGCGCGCGGCTGCGGGGAGTATATGCGTCAAAGTTGGACAAAGATAGAGTGGAGAAAAATGACTAGGGCGATATT
This sequence comes from Ophioderma brevispina, assembly GCA_023653785.1. Classification (NCBI taxonomy): domain Eukaryota; kingdom Metazoa; phylum Echinodermata; class Ophiuroidea; order Amphilepidida; family Ophiodermatidae; genus Ophioderma; species Ophioderma brevispina. Next base: position 1,958 of record JAMKCH010034015.1, on the reverse strand, counting down.
GGAATAAATGAGGACTTCACAGAGTGAAAAAAATAGCGGTCCTCCAGTCGATAATGGAGATCTTGTAAACAAAAGGTTACGTGACGCGTTTCGACTGCAAGCCGAGCACGACGTAAAACCTTACGATCGCGGGAGATACATTGTCTTCACACCACGAAGATGGAAAACCAAAAGCCTACAGTTTTTCCGTTAGAGCTAGATAAGAAAATATATATGGCAATGGACTAAAGTGCAGATTGGACATCAAATTTCAAATAAAGGTGTTACTTGAAAATATCCTACAGGTTGGACGAGGTTTCAAAACTTTCATTGTTATTCAAATTCAAATTGATCATCACATTTTACAGAATAATTAACCGGTAAACCGATTGTTGTGCTATGCAGCCCGGCATCTTGATTTTCTATATATTACAACACCCCCCTTTATAGGCCAAAATCAATTTTTGTTTGCAGAAAAAAAAAATTATTCCGTCTGGGGCCAACCCCTCCGGGGTGGGCCCAAAAAAATATCCTGTCAAGCCAGGGATTTTACTTCACTCTCGGAGCCAGAATCAGGCTCGGAATCCTTCAAAACCAAATCAAAATATGATAGAGAATTAGTTTTTGAGCCTTTGACTTTTTTTCGGGACATTGGATCTGATGAACACGGGCAGATCTGATTTCTTCAAGGTGTGAAGACGCTCGGTGAGGAGGCAAGGGGCGAAAACTTGAACTTATTGTGGGGACCCACCAAATTTACGAGCAGCCCTCAACCGAATTTGGTATCGGTGAACTTGAATTTAGTGAGGGCATAAATTTTTCCTTCTTCGAGAACATCGAAATTTTGAACCTGCCTTTGCTTTTGAAGCGAGATCAGAATTTCTCAGCTGACGAAATTTGATGCCATTTTGATTTCTGTATATGGCAAACTTTATATTCAATTTTTTTTTTTGCAAAAAATTTTGCTCTCACAACAAAAAATATGTCCAACCGGTCAATAGGGGGAAATGTAGGGCAGAGCTGTCCAAACCCATCCGGGATGGGTCACAATAGTGGGAAATGAGGGAAAATTGCTGTACTCAACCCCAAATGGCTATGTGGATTGGCAAAAAGTTAACAGGGAGGAAGAGAAAAATGAGCAAAGTGAGAAATCTCCACTACTACTTTTTATCAAATCGGAGCAACTTAATAAAATTGACCCCTGTACAAATGAAATTGACCCTTTTGATTGATTTTGCTGTTTTAAGCCTGTAGCTCTTAAACATTACGTTGTAGAAGTACAAACTGATAGCTTGTCTGAATCCTTATGGTTAGACAAATTACCGTGGTATATTTTCAACACGATTGTCAAATTTAAAAATTTGACCCCTGTACAAACTTATCTTGGCCTCCCTCTTCTAAGGGCACCATTTGCTGTACAAGAATCAATTTCAGGGGTCCCTGTCAGGATGTCTGTCATATTTAATCACTCAAACCTTTGACTTGATGTGTTACAATGTTGCTAGCCCCTGGGCTATGTTGTGACACTAGCTGGATCCAGATCCTAATAGCTAGGTTATAAAACCACAAACACCTGTTGTGGTTAGGTGCAGTGGTTGTGCTACTCTACCAGATGTTGAACTTATTGAATTACTAGTGGAAGCATGGAATAAAGGCCCTATTGGAGACCTCAAATGAGGTGTTTAATGAGTGAATTCTTCCATTTTTTCGTTTTAGGGAGGAGGTTATGCTCACTTCCTTGGATCATTTCTGCCTATGATCTGTGCCATTATTTGCATCAGATTGTGAAACAATGAATGAAGTCTATGAGGGACACAACGTCATACCACATTAAGTACGGAATTTGATAAAAAATCATAAATAGGCAGGTTATGTTCGTGGAGGGGCTCAAAATCTAATGACCTGAAAGACTGAATATGGTGTTATATGGCTCCATTTTTCTGATTAACCCTCGTCTACCGAAGGGGGGGGGGGGTGGT